>JAYKAV010002673.1:224721-311504 GCA_035582835.1 Phoebastria nigripes
GCGGCCGTTGCCTGTGGGGCCGACCCAGCCCGCCGGCTGCGGGTGAGGCGGGCGCCGGGAGGGTCCCTTCTGGGCGGGGGGGAGGCTGGCGGGGCGCCGCTGTGCGCTGGCGGCCGGGGAACGCGTAGGGGAGCCGGCGGCGGAGAGTGCGGGTAACCCTGCTCGGCCCGGCCCGCTGGGGTCGGGGGGGTGGGTGGGCTTCCCCGCTGGCGTCTTCCCGGGCTCCCGCCCCGCCGCCCGGGCTCCTCCCGTCGGGGGCAGCTGGCGGCCTTCCCGCGGGCGGGTTGCGCGGCCGGTGGTGGTCGCTGGCTCCGGTGTGGCTGACGGCGCTCCCCCGCCTTGTACTGCTGAGGCTGCTCAGCGCTGCTCGGAGGGAGGGCGGTGGGGCTTCAGGCTTTTAAATAAAAGGGACGTTTTTCTCTCGTTGCAGACACCTTCCAAGTCTTTCTGCTGGAGAACGTGGGATCCGCCTCGGCACTAGCCTGCTGGGGTTTACTGGTTGTTAAGTAGACTTCAAAGCGGTGTGACATCGTTCCGCCAGTCCCTTCCTTCCTGAGAAAGGGTAGCTGCTTTCTGAGCCATCACATACCAACTTCATGTATTCCTAAGATTGTCAACAGCTTCTTGGTTTTTTTCCTGAGGCCTTACTGAGGTTTAATTACTTATAGGCTCTAGTGGTTGTAAAGTAATTTAAGATGTTTGTACTACTCAGTTTTAACTCTCTAATTGACTCTGGTATTAAGAGACATAATTTTAAATTGGGAATGGTTAAATGGCCAAAGAATTCAATTATTTACGGATAAGGGCTATTTTATTTGACTACTGTTGGCCTGCAACTTAAACTTGCATCTTTTATGTTTTTTTATCCTATGCTTTTTCTGTGTTATGGCTGCTGCAACAATAGTTCATGATACATCAGAAGCTGTAGAGCTCTGTGCTCCCTGTGGGTTATACCTTAAACCCATTACAAAAATGACCATCAGTGTGGCACTTCCTCAGCTGAAACAACCGGGAAAATCCATTTCGAACTGGGAAGTGATGGAAAGATTGAAAGGGATGGTSCAAACTCATCAGTTTTCCACTCTGCGGATTTCTAAAAGCACAATGGATTTCATCCGGTTTGAAGGAGAGGTTGAGAACAAAAGTTTGGTTAAATCTTTTCTGGCATGCCTTGATGGCAAAACAATAAAGCTGAGTGGCTTCTCTGACATCTTAAAAGTCCGTGCTGCAGAATATAAGATTGACTTTCCTACCAGACATGACTGGGACTCGTTTTTCCGTGATGCGAAAGATATGAATGAAACTTTGCCAGGGGAAAGGCCAGATACTATTCACTTAGAGGGCTTACCTTGTAAGTGGTTTGCAGCAAAGGACTCTGGCTCGGAAAAGCCAAGTGAAGAAGTCCTTGTAAAAGTTTTCAAGAAATTTGGAGAAATACGTAATGTGGACATACCCATGTTGGACCCTTACAGAGAAGAAATGACTGGCAGAAATTTTCACACTTTCAGTTTTGGAGGCCATTTAAATTTTGAAGCTTATGTTCAATATCGAGAGTATGCAGGTTTCATTAAGGCCATGAACGCCCTGCGAGGGATGAAGCTGATGTATAAAGGCGATGATGGCAAAGCAGTGGCTTGCAATATAAAGGTAAGAAACTGCAGGCTTTTCTATGGGAACCCATGTGAAAGACCAAGTACAACTAAATGTTATTTCCCTAGTGCTTAAAACCTACATCTGTACACTGTAGTGATGACAACAGGTGACACTAACAGCACTAACGTAGTTTTATGGAACAGCCATAATAGAATTTTTAAAGGAAAATGGTTGAAGAAAGATGTGTTGTTAGATTACGTGAACAAAGTGGGTGGGGTTTTGCTTTTCTTTTAACAAGACAGTTCTAGAAATGAGAACCACTTGATAGAAGGAGCAAGTATACGAATGTGACCTGCTGAATAGTTTTTAGAAAGTAATATGTATTTATAAATCTTGTCATATCACTTAAAATTCTAATTCTGAACAAGTTCAGACATATTTCACCAGAAGGCTGACTTTAAAGTGCATTGTTCTCTCTTGTGTTGACTATAAATAGAAATTTTGGGGGAGAATTTCACGGCCTCTGTATTTGGTGCCTGCATTGATAATGAGGTCTACCAGACAGGTGTCAGAACTGTGAAGTTTAATAGCATGTGGCCTGTACGGCCTGGGGAATACACAGTTGATCATTAGTGTACTTCGCATACCGGAAGGCCCCACAAAAATTTAAATGACAAAGTTAATCTGTAGCACAGTTTCCTGTGAATGCAGTATGTTTAATTCGTAATATTTACATACTGAGTTTTGCAGATCTTTTTTTCTGTAAYGTCATTGCCTTAGAAAATACAACTATGACAGGAGAGAACAAGACACTCTGTTCAGATGTAGTATCTATGAAAGCATGGCCTGAAGAAAACTTGTTCTGATATGTTTGGAGGTGGTCCGTGCAACATATCGGTTGAGTGAAATGTTTGCGGATGTATTTCAGTATGCTCAATAGTCATTCATCAAATCAGAAAGTGTATTTCAGGAAAAAGCTTGAGTATTCCTTTGTGTAATGTGGGAACATGCAAATATTTATTCAAGTTGTAGTTCGGTCAGTATAAGTAAAATACTGTAATTTTTTGTCTTGTTATCAAAGTTTGTCAGTTGGAGCATAGAAACTGTTTGTACCTTGACCCTCAAGGTTCTCAAGGGGATGTGAAATTCAAACTGTCACTTACATGCAGGGGATCAGGGTTCCCAAATTTAGTTTGGCTGTGCAAGAGGAAGCATGCCTTCCTGGCAGCTGCCCTGGGGATTGATAAGAAAGAGAGAGGGCTGTGTTTGCGACTGTGCTGTCAGGACAGATCTCTCTCATACAAGGTCACAACACCTTGCCTGTTTCTACCTGTCTGTCCTTTTAGCCTGTTAGTGAAACATCATTTTACATAGAGCCTGGGTGAATTAAACTGCAGAGTATGTGCTCCTTGTTCTCTGCCCCATGGTTCGTGACGATGGGCCTGTGGGAATGTATTACAGACCCCTGCCTGCCTGCACGCAAGTGGTATCTAGAATGGGAGATTAGGACACCAGGGGTGTGATGTCTGCTGGTGTCCTGTTCCAGCGCACAGCTGCACATGGGCAAGGTGTGCTCATGTGTCCTGGAAGCTGAGCTTTTTCCCAGGTCTCATTGCTCAGATGTGTGTAACTTCCTTTTCTCTTGTGTTCCCAGTCTCAAACTTGGAGCTTCAGCCCAGTGTACCTCAATTTGGGAATCTTGGTGTTAGAATTGGTGGGGAGGCACTTGCTTAAGCCAGGGGCTGAATATTGTAGAACTCTTTCTTCTGCTGAACTTAAGGACCACAGTTGTAGACAGAAAGGGAGGCCTTTATTTAGGCCCATTTCTACCTAGTGCTGTACGTTCCCTAATAGCATAGATGAGTTGAAAGAGTTCTGTATGTTCCTGTTCTGACAGGTTGAAAACATTGGACAGCCAGGGCCTAAACCACATTAGGGTTTACTTTTGGATGTCAGACACACACAGAAGTGTAAACTGGTACCTGATTGTGTTAGGGTGCAGGCATTTAGCTCCCAGTTATCTGCTTATAGTACTCTGGTGCTTGCTCTGGGCACATAGAGAAGTTCCCTTTGTTTTGAAAAAGGTTTTATATTTCTAATTGTACTTACACTGCAGTTTGGACACCTTTGTGCTAGGTTAAAATTGTTGGGGTTTGTGTAGATTGTTGGGTGTTTTGTTTTTTTTTTTTGTCTACTTAAAACTGTTTTCAATTGTATCCTGTAAAGGTTTCTTTTGACTCAACAAAACACCTCAGTGATGCATCAATTAAGAAGCGTCAGCTTGAAAGGCAAAAGCTTCAAGAGCTTGAGAAACAGAGAGAAGAACAAAAACGTAAAGAGAAAGAAGCYGAGGAAAAACAGAAAGAGGAAGAAAGGTATTTATCGCTTATTGCACAGTTATATTTTTAACAATCAGGCATAACAAAACTGTAGTTGCTCTTTCATATCAGCATCAATAGATAGAAAATAACTAAACACAGGTTTCCTTTCAAAGATCTACTCCTGTAGCTAAAGTGAAGCATTTAAAACTGAGTGAGAATATTGTGGTCCTTTTGAGGAAATAGGGTTCAGGGATTATGAGATTTGGAGAAGACTGTTTTACACCTTTTTTTTTTTTTTTCCTTGAACTGTAATTCCAAGAGCTGGGAACTTACATGATGTGTAGTCATTCTGATGGAAAAATGTGCGTTGTAAATGGAGAATAGAAAATAATGCACTAGTTCTACTACTAAGTAACTTCAACATTATAAAGCTCATTTGTTCTTAACATCAATATTTTTCCAGGAAAGGGATGGGATACAAGCATATCTTAACAGTGACATTTTAAGAAAATGTATAGGGGTGCAAATGTCATAAGACAGCTATTCAGAATATAAACACAAATGGAGCAAATTGTTTCAGAGGTTGTATGGTGTCCATTTGCCTTGATGTGTATAAATTCTCATTGCTTAATGTTTAGATATTAAACAGTTTCTGAAACTGTAAGGTTATTTAGATTATCACTAATCCTTATGTCCAGTTCAAAATATTAAATCTGCAAAATACTAGATTTCCTAAAAATCGTGCCATTAGAGACCTGATCTCAGAAACCCTCAGCCTTTTACATAAGCTACCATTTTGTCCTAATGACTGAAATAAAAACCACCAACCCCTGCACACATTAATTGGCTTGGTAATTTTCTTCTCACTATGATGATTCACTGCCCAGCTGCCTGATGTATTGTTATTGTCTCTGGTCGAATTGTTTTAAAAAAAATAAATTTTTGTTGTAGCCATGTTTTATGTTTGGATTCCAATTTGCTTTTAAATATTGACAGGTTGATGATTGTTTGCTGTCACAACTAATGGTTAAAATGTTCACTGTTTTCTACTTCTGGTTTTCAGTAATCAACAAGAGTTACTTAAACAAATTTACTCAAAGTACAAAATACATTTTTATGTAGAGTAGGAGTCTAAAATTGTACTTGCCCTAGATAAGGTAAAAATATTAATCTCTTTTTAGGAAGCAGAGAGAGCTTGAAGAATATGAGAGAGAGAGAAAAAGAGAAGAAAAGTTGCGCAAGAGAGAACAGAAACAGAAAGATCGTGAAGTTCGACGAAACAAAAAGCAACTTGAAAAGCTTCAAGCTGAAGAACAGAAAAAACTGCAAGAGAAGATAAAATTAGAAGAAAGGAAGCTCCTGTTAGCTCAGAGAAATCTTCAGTCCATTAGACTAATTGCAGAACTGCTAAGCAGGGCAAAGGTAACTTCAATATTTATTTCAGAAGCTAATGAAGATCCTAGCAGAACAAAGCCTTTTACTGACTTGAGAGGGGGTGGGGAGCGCTGTTCATTAAACAACAGATTTAGTACCTCTCCAGATGCTATTCCTTAGACCAAAAATTCAAAAAAGTGCAATGAAACAGTATTTCTCCCTTGGTAAAATAAGCACATATAGGTACATGGAAGAGTGAACTTGAACCTGTAGTCCTGAATAGCATTTTTTATCTGTAAACTAATTGGCAGGCTTGCTCTTAAGTCCAGTAAAAGAATGTGTAAGCATGATAAAGTGAACTAAACACAGAGGATAAGATGCAAGACTCCTTATTTCTAATTCCAGTTTTGATGCTGTTTCCCATCTGGCTTTCAGCAGTTCTATTAACTATTCTTTGCAGTTTCAGAGAATGAGCTTTCATTATTTGATGTTTGAAAATGTGCAGAATGATCTTTCTGTAGGAAAAGTACTGTCAGCTAAGGTTTCAAATGTTAGATCTTGTCTCTCTAACAGTATTATTTTTCACTGAAACAGGATGTCATTTGCTTAAGACTTGGATAAAGTCACATTAGGGTGTAATGTAATGTATGTTAAGTATTTTCTGTAGAAATGAAAAACTGTGTGGCAAAGGACAGGTTTTTTTTTTCCCCTTGATGCCAGTGTACCTCAGGAGTGTTTTTGAACTCATACAGTGCTATGTGGTCAGTTATATGCTAGGAGAAGGGAGAAATATTTCTTGCAGGCTTTGTAACTTTGCAGCTGTGAAATAGAAAGGTTATCTGATAAAAGAGAGTAGTGTGTTTCTTTCACTCCCAGAATTTTGAGGTCTACACTAAGCCGTTTGTCTGGGTCAGAATAAAAAAAAAAGTTTGAACCTTCTTCTTCAGTATCATGAGTTTCTAAAGTGGTTGACAAAATGAAAATCAGTTTCTACATAATATGTATGTGTTTAATTATTTGCTGTTTTTATGGATTCATTGTAAAGTCATCTATGAACCACAGATTGTAATCATCTAAGAGAAATTCATGTTTTAAATTTGACTGAAACCTTCAAGTGTTGACCCTGATAAATGTATTTTAATATTTCAAATTTCACATGTTTGTTCTAGCTTGTGTGTTACTCTCGTCATATTAAGGAGCCATAAAGACCAAGCTTTGTTTTTGCCTTGTGAAACAGCAAGGTGAAATTAACACGCAGAAGAGTTTGTGGACTAATACTAATGTTTCACCTTACAACAGTTGTGTGTTAGTGGGTTTTTTCTTTGGTTGGTTTTGGTTCTTTTCCCTTCAAGAGGGAAACACCAGTTTATTTTTGGGATGGTTAAGTTCTGTTTGTTAGATTTTATTTTCTTGCCATATTGCTGCTTTTGTGTTATGGTATAACTTGGAAGCATGAGCAGGTCTATRAATCTTTTTTTGTTTGCTCTTACTTTCCCTTTCACTATCTTTCAGACAGTAAAGCTTTTGGAGCAAGAACATAATGAAGAAAAGATTCGTCTTCAGCAGCTAGAGGAGAGACGAAGGCTCCAGGAGGCTGAGCTCAAACGTGTGGAAGAGGAAAAAGAGAGAGCACTGGGGTTGCAGAGAAAGGAAAAGGAACTGAGGGAGAAACTACTGAACAATCTTCTGAGCAAGAAAATGGATGCAGTTAATCAAAACAAAGAAGAAAC
This sequence comes from Phoebastria nigripes, assembly GCA_035582835.1. Classification (NCBI taxonomy): domain Eukaryota; kingdom Metazoa; phylum Chordata; class Aves; order Procellariiformes; family Diomedeidae; genus Phoebastria; species Phoebastria nigripes. The sequence continues at coordinate 231,740 of JAYKAV010002673.1, forward strand.
GGAAGCATCTCAGTCTGACATGCCAAAAACCCCTAGTGGTGTTCCACACACTGTGTCATCCAGCTGCATCACTTCTACCTCAGGACAGGCTGTTACAGGCAAACTGGCTCCCGGCTCTCAAGGAGAAGTAGCATCCCCTGAGAGTGTAAACACTCAATGCAAGTACTTGAATGGCAACATTCATGACAAAGTTCATGTCAAAGAAGGTCAGAAACTTCATACCACAAACTCTGAGAGGTGTTCTGAGAAAAGAAGTTCAGGGGTACTTTCATGTGTTCCTGCCAATAACCAGCAGCAGAAGAGCCTTTCTAGCTATGACCAGAATACGTGCAGGAAGGACTCACACTGTGAGCAGGGCAAACGTAGCACAGAGCCAAGGAGAAGAAAGAGCCGTTCATGTAGCAGCATAAACACTGATGAGAGTAAGGGTAAACGAGAGAGGAGCAGACACAGAAGAGATGTGAGTTATCAGGATGAAAAGCGCAGGAAAGAAAGGAGGTGGTATAGACACTCTAGCAGAAGTTACAGTCCTCGACGAAGCCATAGTCCTCGTCGAAGAAGTGTAAGCCCCAGACGTTCACGTTACAGAAGAACTCGCAGTAGCGAACGTAAACGAGACAGAAGAGAAAGAAGTCATAGTCGCAGAAGCGTAAGCAGGAGACGAAGGCACCGGAGGAGATCACTGAGTAAGCAAAGGAGTACTTGGAGTGGGTAGTGGAGGCCTTGGCTCCTTGGAAAGGCTGTGGTTGGACAAAAGGGCCAGAAAGTTGTAAACGAGACCTCATCGATGTGACTGCTATAGAAAACAGTTTGTTTCAACCAATGCTTAACTTGCATCTAGTCCCTGAAATCAAGAAAATAGATGCGTGATTTTTTTGACGTTCTTTCGTGCTTTGTTGTCTCTTTCTAGGTTTCTACCACAATGTAGGTATAACCACCCGTGCTTGTGCTCGAGTTCCTACAGTGCTAAAAGCTAACCTGTTTTCTTGATTTTCAGTTTTCTAAACCTTAATTTTAATCAGTTAAGTTTTTACCTCTGTATCGCCTAATTTGGCTTGAGAAGTACATGGGTGCCAGTTATAGGAACTCCAGACATGACAAGCTATTACATACAGATTTGACTTAAAATGCTTGCTGGTGCAGTCAATGAAATCACATTTAACAAAGTAGAGTTTTTGCTGATTGAGATGGATAGCAGGACTTTCATATAGTTCTTAAAACTGACTATAAAGATATGCAGGATATCTTTTAAACTGCTATGATTCCTTCATATGTCTGTATGGTGCCAAGCTTTGTGGCCCAAATTATTCTGGCATGTAATGCCGTTTGTATAATAATACTTTCCATGTAAGAGAGGCACACTGATGTAGGAAGTAAGAAGCAGTGGTAAAATGGTTGAAAAGTTCTGTTATTTTGTTGAYATATTTGGCTTTGTAATTACTTCAGGTGGCATAGAGCCACTTGAAGCATTTTTTCAGGTACATAAAGAGCTAGCCATTGTCTTTTGAAAAAGGGGCCTTCTTGCTAAATTATTTTTACTTGTGGTGTTGGAAAGTAAGGCTGCAGTGTCTCTTGTTAAATCCATTTAAGAATACTTTTGCTTCTAAAATGCAGCTCAGGAATATTAAAAGCTATAACATTACAGTGAAAGAGTTTATTTTGCCTTTTTATGGTAAAATTAAAAAGAAAACTGTTTCCAGTGAACTGAAGTTGCTGTGTTCATATGTCAGTATATTAAAATCTGCAGAAGTGTTGTATGAGAACCCATTTGTTGAAAAAATCACTCGGCACATTTGAATAATGAAGCTCAGCCACTCTTCTTGATGGTCCTGTTGTGTACAGCTATGTCAACTGTTAATTCAGCAGGACATGTGCTCTTTATCTACAGCCTTCAGATGCCATTTTGCTCACACTGATGCATCAAATCAAAGTGCATCCCTTTCCTGGAGTGCCTGAGGAGCACACTGGTGCTGCAGCTCAGCTGGATCCCTGGCTGGCTGAGTTTGTCTTTGTTGCTTTCAGTGAATCCATGCGGGGTTTGTTTCTTACTAGACCATGCTGCTGAAATCTTTGTAGTTACTAGCTGTRGAAAGAAAAGGTAGACGTTCTTCTATCTTCCTGTCAATTCATGTTTTTAAAGATCTCCAATTAATTATGTTACTTCTCAAGTTTTGTGACTTCTCTTGTGAGTTTCACCACTGTCTTGGGGGCTGAGCGCTAGACTGATTTATCTAATCATCTCACCACCACCAATCTCTTGAATTCTGAGCAGTTGCTTTCTGCAGAGAGTTCATTTTTCTACTATCTTTGTTAGTGTTAAAAGCCTATCTACCTGAATATGAGTTCATCTTTAGTAATGATTTAGCTAAAATCCAATCTCATGTTGGTTGCAAGTATTTGATAAGGCTGATGGGATGCCTGTTTGTAAATGCATGCAATTCTGCTTAGCCTGCTCTTAAATACTGACATGCTGTCCATGGTAACACCACATTTTAAAAAAAGTGTATTCTGTCTGCAATTATGTGAGAAGTTTGACTAAAGGCTAATGGTCAGTACTAATGTCTTTGAGCTCAGGATTAGATTCTTACTAGTATTTCTGCAGTATATTTCTACTGTGGATTTCCACTGGGATTGATACGTTGGGTGGGGGTCTTGGTGATGTATTATGTAAGTAATTGGGGAGATGCTGGTTTATAATGCTACTTTCAGGAAGTCATCAAGCTATGAATGCAGTGTCATTGCCAAGAGTGGAAGCAGTTAARGCAGTGGCAGTCACGAAAAAGTGTTGGAGTCATACTAGAAGAATCCAACAGATATTGTTAGTTGATATGAAAAAAGACTGTGCTTGATAGGTTTTTTTGCTCCAGAGAAGGCGCCAAGAACAGGTTTCATATCCCACCCTGAAATGATTAAATTCCATAAGCTCCCCTGATGTTTAGGGCAATTTCTGAGGCCAGAAAAGGTAATTGTGGGGAGGATGTTCAGCTGTGAGGCTTTGATAATCATTCAGCGTACCACACCATATCCAGCACTGGCTTYATACAATGTCCTGAAAGTGCAGTAACATAAAGTAACTCAATTGTTTATAGTGCTTGTATTATTTCTTCTTTTCACAGCAGCTTCAGGAAGAAAAGCCCGAAAGTGCTTTGAAGCTACTTGCAAATGCTTACTTTCCAAAATGCAGAGGGAATGTGGAAGAAGTCCTCTTTCAGTTGGCCAGCTGAACCCAATCAAAACCTCTTAAAACTCCTAGTACCTGAAGTTGCCCAGTAACTGCTCAGTGCAGAGTTTTATCTAGTCTAACACTTAGCAGTATTGTTGCTTCAGGTATGTGTTTTGCATCAAAGSTCTCTAAAATCTTTTCAGTGCTGAATCCTCTGAAATGGATATTGTGTCATCTGTCTTTGTACTGGGTCTGGCTGTGATGGAGTTAACTTTCTTCATAGCTGCTGGTATGGTGCCGTGTTTTGGATTTGTGACAAGCAGCGTTGATAACACCCCAATGCTTTACCTATTGCAGAGCAGTGCTTGCACAGTGTCAAAGCCTTCTCCGTTTCCCATTTTGTGTACACACCCCCGGTATGCTGAGGTTGGGAGGGGACACAGCTGGGAGAGCTGACCCCAACTGACCAAAGGGATATCCTGTGCCATATAACATCATGCTCAACAATAAAAATGGGGGCTTTTGTCTTTCCAAGGTAGCCATTGCTCCAAGACTKSMWGGGCATCAGTTTGCTTGTGGTCTTCATTGATGATGGGCTTTGAACTGCAAGGAAACTTGAAAAGAGTTGAAACTGTAATCCTTTAATAAGGTCACAAATATAAATTATGCCATGCCCAATATAATTTATTCAGGTTTTTATTATGGCTGAGGTATGTGCTTGTACTACTGCAAAAACCTTGCTGATGCAATAACTTAATATAATTTTTGATAGTAAGCAATTGCTCTTTGTTCTGTATTGATTATAAGTTAGTACATTTCTACCAAGTATCTTCTAGGGATCTTAGTGTTTCGAATGAAAGAGCCTAGGATACCAGCAGGCTTTATAATGGCTTCTAGAAGCTGAAGTACCAAAGTTACTGATATTTTTCCCTACTCTGGAAGAATGTTGTGATGCTGATTGCTTAAATCTTACCTGATTGCATGGATTTGCAAGACTGACTTTCAGGAACTGTCTAAAGGCAGGTAAAATTAGGTGGTCTTTTTTCTTCCATTTCAGTGTATGTCTGAGTGATCTTGAGTTCATATGAAAAGATAAGTATTTAATGTCTATCCTTTGCTGTTTTAGCTGCTTTAAAGCAATGTCCTTTTGAAATGGACTTCAAACTGTGATCAACAAACTTTGGTCTAATTAACGAAGGAATTCCAATAATCCACACTACTGTTCTTGTTTTATTATTATAAATCACACTACAGTCACAGGCTCTGATATAAATGTTAAGGAAACTGAAGAGTATAGGATTTAGCAACTAATACTTATCAAAGACATACCAAACTAATAAATACTTCTGAAACATTGAATTTATGTTGGTATGGCTGAGTATTAGATAGTCTGACTTAGCTACTATGCTACCTCTACTTTCAGACCCTTAGCTGCTAGAAATCCAATCCAATGAGAATGTCTGCGAAGATATCTGCCTATTTACTTCTGAAACTGGTCAGTGAGGATTATGTACTAGTAGTAACCTGACTCTCTTTGCCTAGGCTTGTTATGAGTTGCATGTTACTTATGTCCCATTGCGTCAGTTACATGTCTTATTCCATTTGTCTGTCAATATTCAGGGTTTGGTTTTGTTTTGGCGGCTTTGTTTCCCTGGGTTGTAAGCAGGAATATAAATTTATTCACTGTTTTTATCAGAACATCAAGGATCWGGGTAAGCAAGACTGTAAGTCTTTGTTTCTTCTCCATTAGACTACCGTTTGAAAAGTTGGAGCCTGAATGTCAGCTTTCATCTTGACTGAACACATGGCAGCCCCAGGGGTATAGAGTAGAGATGGGGAAAGAAATCCTTGAAGATGATGGAAGACTTCAATACAAGTCATTCCTCCAGAAGTGTTAAGCTTATCCCATRCATTTGGCTTCATTTTTTTTGTCCTGCTTTCAAACTCTGGAGCTCTTCTCATTCCGTTGCAAAGCCAAGAACTCAAACAGTTCCCAACTTCTTGCTGTGTCAGGCAGCCATACCTGTCAATTTTAAGCTTACTTTAAGATCAGCCTTTGTTGCTGGGGAAGGCTCAGGTTCACTCTTTACTGGTATGTTTTTTTTCTTTCAGTAGTGAAAAAATTTTCTCAGTGAGCAGGACTGTTGTGGTATAAATATGGGGTGTAAATCCCATTGAGTTATGGATCGGGCAATCCACAGTACAGCACTGTGTTCGTGCCTGCTGGAAAGCCTTGGCAGCAGTGAAAGAGACCTCTGAGCCTTATTCCGCTTACTGAGTCCCAAGAAATGCCCAGGGTTTTTTCCGATGTTCTGCCTCTGTTCTTGAGTCTTAAGGACGGAGATGAGACAGGAAGAGAGTTTTCTCAGTTGTGAGGATGCACCTCTCCTCTTGTACTCAGGTCTAGGAGAGATTTCACATCTGTCACCATAGAACACAATGTCTCCCTTTTGTCCTCATAGAGGTTCCAGGAGAATAGGATCGAGCCAGTGGGAACCCACCTTGCTCTTGAGGATGTATAGCATTCAGAAGTGTATTAATCATCTAACGATACAAGGCAGCGTGTGACCTCTTCCTGTTTGAGGATGAGGGCCCTGCTCATCACAGGCYGCTTGCAGCAAGTTCTGAGCTGAACGGGGTGGGAAGGTTGTGGGCCAAACTTCCTGAGCCTCCCTGTGCCGTGCAGGAGCTGGTGCGTGCTGTCCTTGTGTGTGCTGTTGCCTCACTGTGGGTGTTGGCACTGGCAGCCAAGAGTGGYTTTCCTGCAGCCCTTGTTAAGCAAAGAAGAACATGAGCCTCGGAAGGGTAAGAAATCCAAGTTCCTGTTGCTATGGACAGTGTTACCACAGAGTCCTATTYTGATCCTTAAAGAAGAATGTTTCCTCCTGTTTCTGTCTGAGGGCTGATGAACATCGGCACTTACCAGCCTTTCGGCCTGCAATTTTCTTTTTATCTCCTGGCCTCAGCCTGCACTAGGTGACTCAGGAAGCAGCTTATTCAACAGAAACTACAGCTTCTCCACAAGGGCAAGGCCAAGCTCTTCAATGTGATTGTTGTGGTGCTTTCCATCTGCTTACTGCCTGCTGTAGTAAAGTAATTTTGATATTGTAGGAGTCATATTGCCAAAAGTAATTGGTATTAGTAAGAAGTGGTTACGAAAGCTGTGACCATATCCATGCTTGTTTCTAATTGACTCCACCTTTGTAGAGTAATCTATTCAATGACCTAGAATAAGGGCATATGCATGATTAGGTATGCATATAAAAAACATTTGATATGTTATCTGGAAGCATCATCCTGAAAGCTGTTAGAGAAAATGGGAATTTTTGCAGTGGCTCCCAAAATTGTGAGCGCAGGACTGTACCAGCAACCRCAAGGCTGTAAATGCAAACCAGTGAGAGTTGATCACTGATCAGTGCTACCTGGACATTGCACTAGTGTCAGCTTTAGGGCAGTTCTTGAACATGTATAGGATCGTGTAACAGACTATTGCGGCTGCTCATGTTTGATAGCAGAGGTAGAGATGTTGTTAGATTCTATATAAGACAGCAATTAAACCAACTAGTTTGGCAGATGCCTTAATTCATAAATGGGTGAGCAAAATTGACCACTGATGTCTTGTATTGCTATACAAGTTAAGGGGKTTTTTTTCATTATAGTTAAGAGGAAATATATGTATTGCCTGTGTTTTGATCTGGTATCCTGCCTTTGAGGTTTGGTTATAATCTGGACACAACACCCATTTCATTAAGCTTATGTGGCATTCTGTTGATCTGGCTCTTCCCCAGCCCAATGAACGTGTTATTTGCAGACTGTCTTTTGCTGCCTCACAATAAATTTGCAGAGTTGTCTCTAGTGTTTGTGTAAAGCAGCAATCTAGTTGCAGTTGATCCTTCAGAACTGGGTGTGCAGAATGGATCCCTCTAGTGTCTTACATTCCTACATGTGTAAGTATTATTGTTGTTAAAAGAAAGTGTACCTCTATTTTTTTTGTACTTAATCTGATACCAGGCTCTTGAGGCTTGTTTGAAATGTTATGCACCACTGTCCTTTCTTCTTTAATCACAGCACAGAAAATGAATTTGATCTGGTTCCCCCTCACATGCTGCATCCCCTGAATACATCTCCTGCTGCCTCACAAAAAAAATTCATAGATTAGCTCAAACAAATGCTTTGCCATAGTAGTGGGTTATAAAACTTTTGAAGGGCTAAGGCTGATTGGGATTGTTTTCTAATTGATACCTAATCTAGTTGCATGTGCACTGTGGTACCAGCAAAGTGACCTCTACCTGCTCTGGACAGGATGCCCAGGAGTGCTGTCCTTGAAACTGGACTGTTTGTAGGACAACATGAAGGGATAATGGTGTGGTAGCACCACAGTCACTCCCAGATAGCAGTCTCGACCTGCCAACAAAGTGTCTGAACAAGAATTGATCACCAGGTCTGAAGACCATATCTTCTCTGCAATTCTGCATATGATTCTGGATGTGTCTGTAAGTGCTCTGAGGAATTGTCTAATGGTATCTGTTACTTTCTACCTTAACTGGAAAAGGAAAGGGCTGGCAAAGTCTTTCTCTTCTGCTCACTGCACCTGACATGGCTTGCTGTCGTGGTTTAACCCCAGCCAGCGACTAAGCACCACCCAGCTGCTGGCTCACTCCCCCCCGGTGGGATGGGGGAGAGGGTTGGAAGGGTAAAAGTGAGAAAACTTGTGGGTTGAGATAAAGACAGTTTAATAGGTAAAGCCAAAGCCACGCACGCAAGCAAAGCAAAACAAGGCATTCATTCACTGCTTCCCATCGGCAGGCAGGTGTTCAGCCATCTCCAGGAAAGCAGGGCTCCATCATGGGAAGACAAACGCTATCACTCTGAATGTCCCCCCTTCCTTCTTCCCCCAGCTTTATAAGCTGAGCATGACATCATATGGTATGGAATATCCCTTTGGTCAGTCGGGGTCAGCTGTCCTGATTGTGTCCCCTCCCAACTTCTTGTGCACCCCCAGCCTCCTTGCTGGTGGGGTGGTGTGAGGAACAGAAAAGGCCTTGATTCTGTGTAAGCACTGCTCAGCAGTAACTAAAACATCCCTGTGTTATCAACACTGTTTTCAGCACAAATCCAAAACATAGCCCCATACTAGCTACTATGAAGAAAATTAACTCTATCCCAGCCAAAACCAGCACACTTACAAACAGCATAAGGCTGTAAAAAACATTTGAGGTGAGCCGCCAGGTAAAAGGACTTCAGGGGTGCTTGCCATGCCAAGACACAGGAACACTTCTTTCTTTTTGCATCTCTTTAAAGTTTCRGCCTCTACCATTTTTAGCTAGTGAACCTGTCTGTCCTCAGGGATACTATGCGTCTTATCTGCTGGGACCTTCCTCTGACAGAGATCTTAATGACTATTTGGTTGAATTATTTGTTGAGAGATTATTTGCAGGCCAGGAAGTTAAACCAAGAACAACTCTGGATTGCTTGTGATGGACTTTAAAAGACATTCTCAGTCAGAGTTTTTACTATAAGGAAAACTGAGGAGAAGGGAAGGTTTGCTTAGAGAATGAGCTGGATATACAGGATTTCCTGCTCCCTCCAAATGTCTGCCAGTAGTATATATGATGTAAACAGGAAAAAAATAAAATTAGTTGGTGTCAAAAACTGACAGAAGCAATAGTCATGTTACTAGGGAAATGCATCTATTGTAAAACATGAGAAGAATTAGAAGTTATAAAGAAGAAAATGAGCATTTTGTTAAAACTGGATGTTCTATTTCAAAGAAAAAGTATGATACTGAGTATCTTGGCTTTTTTAGGATTCTTAAAAAAAAAAAAAAGAAAGAAAAAAGGGGGGGGGGGCACAAACTGTATTATCTTAGTGCACTTCCAGGCCATCTGATATAAGCTGGTCACACTTAGAGGCTTAATGATAGCGAGGCACAGTTGTTTCCATACTGGCATTACTGAAACTCATTATCATAGTCATGTCCCTGAGATCTGTACTTGTTGCTTATAAGGAAGGTTGCATGTGTGAAAATAGTGTCATCTGCCATTTCTTGCTGGCAGACACATTAATTTTATGAAATCTGCTTTGTTCATAGATAATTTCTTACTTTCAAATGTTATGCAAAAATGACGTAATTATTTTTTGTGTAATATTTGTCTGTAGTGAATCAATTAGGCAAAGAAAAATTCATCACCGAAATACTTTACCTCTACAGTTCTAACACGTTTAGCCTGCGCATGGTCTAAGCGCTATGACAAAAACCTTGATGGGGTTTTCGGAGAAAGCAAGCCGTTGCAATTTCACCTTCATGAATGCATTTGTAGCTTAAAAGGAGCTTAGACTTTAAGCCTCACTAACAATTTACTTGGAAACAGCAACACACGGTGTGTGGCTTTGCATCAATCTGGTGTGGGTTACGTGCAACCCTCCTCCCCTACATCTCACTACTGGTAGTAATCCCATTAGACGATTACATCTGGTGTCTTCAACAGACAGATTTAGTCATAACTGAAAAAGTACTTCAAGTGGGTTTAATTAACTGTGTGGTCATTTTAGTAACAGAGCGTCTTGTACCCTATAACTTTGCCTTAAGTGAAGTGAATTTATGGCCCATTAGGACATGCTAGTCTACAGTTGTGCACATAACTGTTATTTAGTGAAAACTACAAGAATCAAGGGTTGAGCATTTTCATACTCGTGAATCTTTAATGGAGCTGTACTAAATGTCACTGTAATACCTGATTACCAATCTGTGGCTGACTCATTTGAGGAAAGTGGTCTGAAAGCTGGTGAGCAGCAGCTAGCTCTTCCTAGAGTTGTTTTGTTTAGCTCAATGGAAGAGAAATGTACGCTTCAGCGTGGCGAGCATTTGCTTCCAGTGTGGCTGATGGCCTGGATCTGAACAGCTGTTATGATCCTGGGAATGGGAAATCTTTATGCTTGGGCAAAATTGCACCAATTTGTTTCTCAGTAGCAGGCAGACAGAATTGGCTTTTAGCAGGGAAATATTTTTATTTTCCTACATCTTTCTAATCTTTTGGCTAACTATTTATCTTTGGCTAGTGATATTTACCTATGTACAATTTATTTCCCTATTTTAATCAGAGGAGAGGGAAAACTATTGAGGGAAAGAAGTTGACCTGGTTATCTGTATGGATGGAGACTTAGTGAGAAGTTTTTGAGCTTTCTTTTTCCATAGAACTGTCTTTGGAATGCATCCGAGGAACTGAAAAAGCTGTAGTGTGTTCACTAAGAGTGGGTCTAGATTTGGGCAAGTGAATGAACTCTGCAGACTCGCACTTAGCGCATGTGTAGACGGAAGTTCCTAAATAGAAACTGAGCTCGTGCGCTCTCCTTGAGGTGGGGATAGCAGGGGAAGATGTCCATTATGAATGTAGCTGTGTTCTTGAAACCTGTTGTCCAGGCTTTTCCTTTGGAGAAACAGTGTCTTATTAAATGCAAGCTGCACAGATTCACAGTCACTCTGGCAGAGAGGTGTGTTGTGACCTCCAGCCTCCACAGTACAAAAAATCCAGAATATTAGTGTCTAACCTGTACTGAACAATGAAGTCTGGTGCACTAGCAAGACAACAGCGCTATATTTACAGGCTATGTTGGCCAGGATAAGGACRTCTAAGTATTTCTACAGTTTGGTGTTTGCTGTAACTTTTGTATGTTCGGACCTAATGTTCTGGTAACACAGGAGACGCCGTGGTATTAGAACCTGGGGAACAGGGACTGTTTCTGAGCTGTGTACAGAGGCAAAAAAGGCTGGTAACTGTGACATCTGCTTAGCTAACTTTAACAATTAACTCTTAAAGTAGGTTGCTGTTTTACTACTGGCTAAAAGAAATACATCTTTTGGCTGAAATGTAAGGATCTGAATGGAAAATACAGTTTCACAGAAGGATTATACAGTGGAACCTTTCACTTGAGAAAGTTTCACTGCATCCAGTGAAACGGTCAGAAGGAACATGTGGAAAACTTTGTACTGGCCTGTTTCTTCTGAAATGAGGCAGGTTCAAAAGAGAAGCACAGAACTAACCTTCAGCAGCAGCGTATAAATACAACCCTGCTTCCTAGGAAAGGAAGAGAACATTAAAATGTTGTGTTGGGACAAAGTTGTACAGCGCAGTCTTTAAACATACACCAAGCTAATGTACACAAAATATTGAGCTGCGTGTTGATCACTGTATTGCTCAAGTTTTGCCTATTAACTTAATCGCTGAAGCATGGAGAAAGCTACCACTGAAAAGATGCTATTTTGTAACATTTTGCCATCACTGTATTACCTACGTCAGGTCTTATTTAATGTTGTTGCCTGAAGGGTCACTAAATGTGTGATATAAAAACTGTGAGTCCTTCCTTGATGGAAAGGKTCTTTTCTCACCTGAGAGTTGCAGCATCTGCCCAAAAAGGCATGATGGGCAAGATGGCAGGCATTTACAAGCTGGAGCAGTGGACAGTGGGGCAGAGAGGTTTCAGGAAAGTAATCCAGGGTTTTAATTCTCAGATGAAAGACCTATGAGGTATGTTCTGCATGAAGTTGAAATCCGTGCCACATCTGGCACTTGGCAGTCATTTCATTGTTTCTTCCCAATGACTTTCTGCATGCCCCTGATTAGTTTTGCAGACAAGGGGAGGAAGACTGTGGCAGCCAGCTGGAAAATGCCAAAACATGGCAAAGCACAAGTGTGACACCCCTGCTGTGATGCCGCTATCAAACAGGCATTGCTCTCTAAGCCGGTATGTGGGGGGACCTGCAAAATGCAGAAAAGGAACAAGAGTACATTTAATTCCTTGTAGACTTCACCTGAGTAATCATTGTCAGAGCAAACTAGTCACTGCGACAAAGCAGCACAACAAACAGACTCTTACAGCTTCTCTTCGGACCGGCTGCTTCAGCACTTAGGGATGGTGTGTACCCTACTGCCAGCCCCAGGGTCACCTGGACCTGTGCCCATCACAGCAAGTTTCAGCTCCCCTCTGTCTACGTGTTTCTTTTCTCCTTTCCATGGGCATGGCTTGCAAACCAGGCCAGGGAAGCACACCCAGGTTTTCCACACCTGGGTGGAAATTATTCCAGGCACAGACTGTGGTGGGATGCTTTGTTCTCCTTCAGCTCCTTGTGTGGACTCTGCTCTCAGATTATTTCCTTGGCAGCTCTTGCGGGCTATGTAGTAGTTATGCCAGTCATTTTCCTTGTGTGGGTAAGGTCTGAGGTCCTGGGTACATGACCCAGGGCCCAAGGCTGAACAAGTCTCTGTTTCAGCATGGTGAAGGTAAGTGCTGTGCATATACTTGAGTGAGGGGTGAGTAGAATTAGGGCCGTGGGAGATGCCAGGCTTGGCCGGGAGAATGCCGTGACCACTTCAAGCTGAGCTGGTATTCCTTCACTCTTAAACCCCTGGGAATGTCCACATTTCACTTGTGTTGCCAAATTGTCATCTTTCCTCTGGGGTCATGTCATTGGGCTGACTGACATATGTAAGGATTTCTATTCTTGGGAAGTCTTCCAACATCAAAATGCCAGCCTGATGGAGTAGAGCTGCTTTTGAACAAGCCCCGAGTAAGACTCTGCTTTGGTTTATGAACTCCTGGTGCACCGCACCGAGTTCAGATTCTTGATGCTGTTCTGTAGTGATTTCTTTTTTGCTTGTTACAAGCTTTCAAGTGCTTCTGAACTACCAGCRTGTTAACCCACTGCTGAACTGACAATACAAGCTTTAATCYGCACTGCTTCTTTAGCCATRTACTTGATGATGGAAGATCCAAAGAAACAGCTGAACCTGGTAGAAAGACCCATTGAAGCCAAATAACTTAGTTAACACRTTTTGTAACCAGTGTGTTTCTCAGAAKCAATAAGATTAGGTGGATCAGCTGGTGTGCTCTGTGCTTGGTGGAAAGAAGCTTATTTAAATTAAGAGGACTAGAGAATCTGTGCCTCAGTCCAGAAAGAAAATGAGTTCCACAGAAGACCTTGACTATCCTCAAATCATCTTGCAATACAACCATGGATTTTTAGTCTCAAAGGTAAGAAATGTAACTCAGTCTTGGATAGATGTCTAAGAGTATGCAGACAGAAATATTCAAGGATCTTACTTTAGGTCCTGAATGTAAGTCTTTGGAACAAAAACCATCTCATATGAAAACATCCTGTCTGCTCATCTAGGCAGGAAGGAAATTTGAAAAGAAAAGAGACTTGAAAGCGACCTGACCCTTCRGGATAGACTTAGCATTTATTGAGACCTCTCTGACCTTTGGGGGCTTGGATGAGCAGAACTTGTCTCTGCATGAAGTTTTAAAAACACAGGAGTTTATAGCTGAGGGCTTGCTGTCTGACTGCCTCAAATGTGGAAGGTTCCTTCGGTGGTGGGATTTCTTCCCACTTTTCATTTTTGCAGTTTGAGAAACAGAGAGCTGACTTGAATTGCCTTTTTCCCTCCCTGTTAAACCATGCAAAGAACAAGATTTTTCAAATATCTTCTCAAAGAATTTCCTTCCCTCTCCCATGGTTTGTCTGTATGTATTATGCAGAAGGCTGAGCTTGACAACTTCTGTGTATTGCCTCTTTTCACGTGAAAGAAAGAGTCTGGTATAATGACTGTTTTTTCCAAACAGCATTTGATTAAGGCACAAAGGTAGAACTAGTAGTTCTACTTTCCTTATTGTTTACTGATGTTATTTGCCTTTCTGTGTGTGTAAGCACATGGGCATAAAATTATAATATCCAGTGCAGTGGAGATTTTTGTTCCTCATTTACTATTTGGTTAACTTTCCTGTTGTCCCTTGCTGCACCTCTGGCCAACGTGGTAACGGAAGGAATGCTCTTTGGATTGTGCAAATACTGCTGCATCGTAAGGCTCCTGAAAGGCAGAGCTGACAGTAAAGAGAGGAAAAATGGATAATGAAAAATCCTTTTGCTTGGTGAGAAAGAGGAGTGCCCAATGCTTTTCAAATTAAYGCTGGTACTATGTTTTTGAGAAACGATCTCAACTTTGGTTAAAAAATGTTCTTACTGAAGGTAAAAAGCTTCCCATGGACTTTATCTGTAGATACAGGCAGTCAATTGAGTTGATGGCTTTGTTACTGTTTTAGGAGTGTTTGTGTGGCCAGAGATGTTAAGTCCACATGGTCAGAAGGGATCTGTGGCCATCAGGCAGCTGGTTGGGACCCGCCAGAGTCTTACAAGTTGCGTAAATTCAACTGTGTACAGCTAAAGAAGGATGTTTTTCTTATGTATGGTTACGTATGTCTGTCTGAAGGTTGAGGGTTGTTCCTGGAGATGTTACACAGCTTCCTTCTCTATGAAAAGACAGGGCAATTCTGCTGGCCCGAATGAGGCAYTCCTTTTGCCTGAGAGGAACCTCCCTGCCTCAGGGAGACCACTGTAGTCATGCCCATCAGTCCCTGAAAATAGAGTCCATAAGGTGGGATATTCCCCACTGCTGCAAGCCACAGGAGAGTCTCCAGGGTTCACTGAAGCATCCATAGTTAAAGAACAGAAACAACAACAGAAAAACCCACCACCACACAGTCTTGCCTTTCTTCAGGCAAAAAGCAAGAGAGACTGTGAGAATGTGCTCTGAAACTTAGGAAGAGGCAGGAATGTTCACWCCCAAAACCTGGTCTCTAAATGTGAACCTTTGTGAGCCAAAAACATTGGCTGGCTTTGCCAGAAAAGGAAAAGAAATGAAAAAAGGTGCACTACAAGCACTGTATGGTATTATCGGTGTTCAGAGAAACTTCAGTTTAATCATTAGACTTGTTTATAAGAAATATGATTTTACATGAAAAAAAATACTATTATGTGTGTATTTTCTCCAACAAAGCAGCTTTAGAAATGCAATAGGCTTCGGTGCTTTCACCTGATCCCTCGCTACCACCTTTCCTTACCCCCAGGTTATGTTCACTGCCTGTGAGTTGGGGGTGTTTGATCTTCTGCTGGAGTCAGGAGAGCCTCTGTCTTCAGATGTCATTGCTGCACACTTGGGTACYAGCACCACGGGGATGGAAAGACTGCTGGATGCCTGTGTGGGACTSAAGCTCTTGGCAGTAGAGCTGACACAAGAAGGAGGTAATAAAGGCAGAAGAAGGGGAAGAAACTAAAAGTCTTAAACCTCTGATGGTTTTGAAAGCGAGGTGAGGTCTGTGGGGAGAGGTGATATCTAGTGYTAGGCCAGTTACTGTAGTTGGAAGGAGGAGAGAATTGCTTGAGAACACCATCCCCTCTTCAGCTGAAAGAGAAGCAGCAAATGTCAGCATGATTAAAGGTGTAAAGTAAAACTCAGGTGAAGGGCTCTATATCCCTAAACTTCATTGTGCAAGAGCTTCAGGTGACCTTGGAAAAGATATTCAGAGTCTCTGCAGAGCCGGTCTCAAGAAAACTCAGGTGTGGRCATGATTTTAGACCTTAAAACAAAATGCCAGGGTGGATGGGCAACAACATGATTTAAAAACACATTTTGATTTTCTTTGGGGTTTTACCACTGTGTGAGGTATTTTGTTAGGTTGCTGATCTGAACTGAGAGGTGATGTAAGTTTGCCCTTGCATCAGAGATGCTAAGTCCACAYGGTCAGAAGGGATCTGTGGCCATCAGGCAGCTGGTCGGGACCAGCCRGAGTCTTACAAGTTGTGTCCCCTGCTCTGGCTTGTGTTGCCTTGCCCTGTTTTAGGGCTTACAGTAGTTGCCCAATGAGTTTAGGTAGAGCAGGATCTATCTTTCATATTCCTTTTGTATGCCAGTCCCATGGGTGAGTGATGCCACTGCAGATGCATTGGAGGAAGCGGGGGAGATTTCTGCGAGTCCTTTGGGCATTCATCTGTCTGCAGAAGGTCCTGCCCTAGTGAACTGAGAGAGGGTAGGTGTAGTTGGCATGRTGTTTTGGGGACTCGTCTCCCACTTGCTGACCTTGTTGATCGTAAAAAAAAAGACTTGTCTGCAAGGGCTTCTCATTTAAATACAGTGTACCAAAAGCTTCTTTTGATAGTAGAAGCCTATAGGTAAATGATGACACTCGTAAGGCATTCCTCTTGCTGTTCTTAAAAGCAATGTTTGGTGCTGGAGTAAGTATAGGTAGATAGTGTTTACTCACATTGAATGGGGCAACGCACATTTCAGCAGCCCTCACCCACTGCTCATTGCGGTGAAAAGATTGATTGTAGAAGCAATGTGTTTGTGTCTTTGGTCATATAGACATCTTCTGGTGATAAGTACCATGCTGTATGATAGGCTTGGCGAGGTGGTATATCATACACATTAGTAAATATATTTATTTCACCCTTTAGCCCTCTACAGAAACACAGAAATTTCCAACATCTACCTTACAAAATCAAGTCCCAAGTCTCAGTATCATATTATGATGTATTACTCCAATACAGTCTACTTGTGCTGGCACTACCTGGCCGATGCAGTGAGGTAAGGAGGAGTGTTGTGCACTGTCTGTTGCAGACTGTGTTGCAGCATCTGTGTGGCTGCTCTGAGAGTGGTGTGTTTCTGGGGAAGGGCACAATGAAGGTGCTGGCTAGTTCTCAGAAAGAAAATCCAACAGATCATTTTGGCTGTTAACACAGCCAATATGTGTTCTTGTTTTCTATTTGTGTGTGTTCTTGTTTTCCTTTTCCTTCTGATGGTAGAGATGATCTAGGAATCAGATTTCTGTGTGTTTGACCTTCAGGAAAGCACTTGRTCGTTACAGTGGCTCTTACTTGAGGAGTCATCAACCAAGTAAATGATGAGTAATGATGGCTAAGGATACTTCTGTTGCAAAGGTGTATAGGAGTAGTTTAATACGGGGCTGGAGTCTCACTTGTTCCAGTCCGTGCAACTGATGATCAAACATGGTGTGTGTGATGCTGATGATTGCACCGGTCTCACACCTTTACCTGAGAAGTGTTCCCATAAATCATAGAATCATAGAATGGTTTGGGTTGGAAGGGACCTTAAAGATCATCTAGTCCAACCCTCCTGCCATGGGCAGACATACCTTCCACTAGATCAGGTTGCTCAAAGCCCYGTCCAACCTGGCCTTGAAAAGAACCAGTCATTCTTGTGAAAGGTTGAGAAATATATCAGCATATTTTGGGGTGGCAAATGAGGGTACCTTTACAGCCATTACAAACAGGCTGGCATATATTCTGTACAAAGTTGAGCTCCTTCCACAGTGATGAACTAGCTGAAACTACAGCCCCGAGGTGCGTTTGGGTGAAAGAAAAAGAAATCCACACTCATATGCTTYTTTTGGTTGCTATTTTAGAGAAGGAGGAAACCAATATGAAAGAGCTTTTGGCATTTCATCTAAAGACCCTTTTGGAGCAATGTACAGGTAATCATTAGTATATTTATAGAAATTTTATTCTTCTTATTGTAGATAAAATTGAAGTTTTTAATTATGGCTCAGGACAATTAAATATGATGATGTGAGAATCCCAGTCATCAGAACCATCATGCAGTGTTTTCCTTTCTCAACAATATCCATTACTGGGACACTGTCTGATATTTTGAATAGAAGTATATAATTTCCTATTCTGAAAAACATATCACAGGTGGCTGGCACAGAGGCAATGGTAGTTGGAGGAAAAAAAAAATCCCTTGGAMGCCTGAGAATTAGCAGCGTAATACACTGTTGGACTTCGCTAGTCTTAATTCCCTATTTAAATACATGAATGCATAGCTGTACCCTTCTGCTACAGTAAGACTCAAGGTAGGTTTATATGCAAAGAAAAGGTATTCAGTGCCAATAAAAACAGAGATTAGTGTTTAAGCTAAAACTTGTAATAAGAGTTGTATGATATGAATCACCAAGGGTATTGTAAGTTACCTTTTCTATGTGCTGTGTCTGTTTGCGTTACTAGATCAGAAGAAGAAATGATGAAATTCATGGCTGGCCAGAACTCAGTATGGAGTATATGTGGCAGAGATGTTCTTGCTGCATTTGACCTTTCCCCTTTCACGCAGATCTGTGACCTGGGAGGTGAGTGTCAGCAGATCTTCTTTAACAAGCCTCTGAACTGTCTTCATTTACAAGCTCTGAAAAGAAAAATAACTCCTATGTTATATGACAGGTACAGCAATGGAAAGCAGGACATATCTCAGAAACTTGTCAGCAGTAAAGGGAGTGCTCTACTGATTTGTTTGGGCTAAAAAGAGAAATGTGAGAGTGGTGAGAGCATTAGGAAGCTGAATGCTTYTCTCTACAGAGTCTCATTTGTTTGAGTAGTGGCCCATCCCCTTGTGTACATGGCAGGTTTGGCATTTTTTTCTTGCCTTGCTTGATACATTCTTCTAGTGCCAGACTCTTTCCTTCCTGCCCTTCAGTCAGTGTCGTTGAGATATTGTCTGCAGCCTTTTACCCTGCAGTGCCCCGCTGTCCCAGCACTGCTGAGCACTGCCAGGACTCATGGGACGGGTCAGGCTCCCTTGCGGGCTCCATCACTGCTTCCCCAGCGCTTGGCTGTGTGGCTCTGTTTTTCATTTCCCACCTTCCAGCATCCACAGCTGGGTCTGGCTGAGGGGGGTGCATAAGAGCTGTAAGGGCTGGGGCTGACCCCATAGGCCTGGGTGCTGGGGGCCGGGGGCTTCCTGCAGAGCAAATGGAGATGGTGGCCTCTCCTGTCCCCCCTCTTCCTTTCAGCAACACRTGGGGAGCAAATGTACCTTGCCAGCTGCCATGAGGCTGAATGCACCGTTGCCTGCATCGCTTCATGGGGTGTTGGTAAACAGGTTGGTTTTGTGTCAGCGCTGACCTTCTTTTGCTCTCCCCAAAGGAGGTGGAGGAGCTTTGGCCCAGGAATGTGTTTCTTTGTACCCAAATTCCACGGTCACAATTTATGACCTGCCGAAAGTCGTGCAAGTGGCCAAAGAGCAATTTATTCCCCCTGAGGACCGTCGGATTGCTTTCCATGAAGGTAGGTGCGGACAGCAGTGTAGTGTTGTCACAGTTGTTGCTTCTGAGCCCCTTGTCTCTGCTCAGAGTACCATACTGGAGGCTCAGGTCTCCAGCTACCCCTTACGTGGGCAGAGCGTCCCAGATTGCAGCTTCCCCATGTCTGCAATTCATTGCTGCTGCAGGGCTGTCCCAGTTGTGCACCTGCAGCTACCTTCTCTCAGAGACACGATTCGGTTATTAAGCAACCCAGAAGCTCCTTACTCCTGAACAGAACTATTTGATTTCTTCAGAACAAGGGTACTTTAAGAAAAAAAAAAAGTCCTGCAATTCTGAAAAACTGCCATGCCATGTTATAAATCTTCCTAACACTCCCTTTTCTCCTGTGCAGGCCTCCTGACAGATGTGCAGGATGCCAGGCTTGCTCTGAGCAAGGGGTTTTCCTTCTCTGGTCATGATTGATTGACTTTCAAGTCCTAAGATATTTCAGGCTTTGAATGTGGGTGAGCTAGCCCATATTCCTCTTGCCCAGTCTGTAGATGTTGCATGGTCTTTGCACCATCTATGGTGAAGATGAGTGTAGGGAGATCTAATTTTTAATGTTTACAAAAGCCTTCAAAGTGTTGGAATGACTTAATATTGCTTGAAGCTCAGAGAGAGGAAAGAAGCCTTGAGGAAGGAAGGGAGTGTATAAAAACAAAGATGGAGAAGCACAGGAAATGTTATGTGTGCCAGTGGAAATGACAAAATAAGATGCAGAGAGAAAAATCTGAATGCAGTACACCAGGTGCTGAACAAAAGGCATATGATGAAGCTAGTGCTAGGAGGTGAGAGATGTGTATTTTTTCTTTATGGATTTATGATGTAGCTCTGTGGTTACTGAAGGTCTTTGAAAATTTGCTTAGGTTAGGGAAAATTCTTTCCTTTTTTCCATGACAGAAATGATGAGAAACTGTCTCCTCTTCTTAACGCTTTATGAATCTGAATTCCTGTCATTGGAGAAAACAGACTCAAATGCTTCCCTGTGCATCAAAGGCTGTTTCAGATGAGCTACTGCTTTTAAACATTTCAGACCTTCTTGAGACTGAACAAGAACAAAATCCCCTATGCAGTGCCACAGAGGACTTTTACCTGGTAACTCTGTTGCTGTCTGATGTGGGTGATGGACATGGCAAGCCCAGAGTCTTTAGAACTGGACAGAACTGAAAATACTTGCTTAACTCAGCCCTCTGGATTTTGGGGGTTTTGTGTAATACATGTATTCCTGCTTTACAGGAGACTTCTTTAACGATTCAATTCCAGAAGCTGAACTGTATATTTTATCCAAGATACTGCACGATTGGGATGATGACAAATGCAGGCAGCTGCTGGCAAAAGTCCACAAGGCTTGCAAACCTGGTAGGTGTGAGCTCTTGAAGAGCAGGGAGACTCTTGCCCATCAGTTACATGAAGCACACCAGTCTCGATGCACAGTTTGGGTGGCAGAGTTTCAGTGCAGGGGTTTCTTGGTTTAGTATTTTGCTTTCCTAAGCCAGCTGTGTGCAGCTGAGCCAAATAGGGCCTGGTCTAAGTTCTCATTATCTAGTTTCCAGTTTTAGTCTCCTTCTCCACAGGGACTCCTCTTTAACATATTTAGGTATAAGGACTGGGGATTTGGGGAATTGTTTAGACAGACACATGTATACGTCATAGTAAAAATCCCGTTAAGCATCACATTGAACCCTCGAGCTTTGAAAATACTGTCTACAGAGCTGAGTTCTCAGCAAAATCAGTAAGCCCAGCTCCTGTGGGTTTCARCTGGGGGAAATGGGAATTTCCATCCCAACTGTAGCACCCACTTCAACYCCAGTACATCAGTACCTCAGTAGCCAGGCAGAGGCACGCTCCGATTCTTTTGCTATTTCATTGTCTTCTGTGATGCTGAAATATGACTTAACGTAGAGGCTGCTTCTTCCTGAAACTAAAGGTTAGGATCTAATAACTCAGCTGAAAAATATCTTCGTCTTCTCAGAGCTCAGCGTGTGTTTTATTTCTCTTTATTCAACCAGGCGGTGGAGTGCTGCTGGTTGAATCGCTTCTGAATGAAGATAAAAGTGGGCCTTTAGAAACCCAACTGTATTCRATTAATATGTTGGTGCAGACAGAAGGAAAAGAGCGAACAGCAGCAGGGTACAGCAAGCTCCTTGAGGCAGCTGGCTTTGGAGAGATTCAAGTCAAGAGGACTGGAAAAGTCTATGATGCTGTTTTAGGAAGGAAGTAATAGTACCTCCATTATGTACCTAACAAGATAGAATAAGTGGAGAAATGTGATATTCTTTTCTTAGAAGACAATCATCAACTTAGCTTTTAGTTAAGGCAGCCAACTTTTTTGTAAGCTGATACATTGTCGGGAGAATCACTGATGATACACCTTGAGCGTGCATGGATTGTAAACCTGGCAGCCTGATTAGGGCTTGCCTTGGCTCTGGAAGGGAGAGAAAGAAATCAACACCTGTTCCACAAGAAATAACTCACAAAAGAAATGTGCGGTGTGTCTGCTTCAGATTTTTTTCATTCTTTCCAATTTTAACACTGTATCTGACAAAAGCAAATCTGAATTTGTACTTGGATTCCTGTAAAATAAAACTGATCACTGTACTGAGCTCTGTTACCTGCATTTTTATTCCTGGGGAATTGATATACTATAAACAGACTAAATTATGTCTCCTTGTGGCTAGTCTTTTCAGAGTTGCAGGAGGAATCCTGTCTGAGCCTTGGGGAGTCTGGCATGAAAAATGATACTGATTTTTTTATTTCCTCTAGATTTTGATTTAAGTTAAGTATAAGAATTTTGTAGCTTGATGGCTGCCTGGAGCCCGGTGATGCTCTTTACAGGGCAGGCCCTGAGATGACAGCTGGGGAAGTCCTTATTGCATGCCTCCTGCTAGTTCTTGAAATTATTTGGTCAAGCACAACCTGCCATAACCCACCCAGTTCTTGGAAGCAGAATTATAGGTTACTGGAGCGAGAAACATTTGGAGAAGGCACCAGAAAGTCACCCTCTGCAGTTGTGATTTGAACATTAATTGCATTTGCTGGACACTAGAGAAGCCTGAGATAGTCTTCTATCCTGTAGCCATCTACAGGAGCCTCCTGCTCCTTTGATTGTAGGCAGAGCATACGGAGAAGGTGGCCTCAGTAGGGAAAATTTGGCTTTTTGTCATGTTTTGTGGTATCTAAATCAAATCACAAGGCTGTAATGGTCCTTCTCATCCTTAAAAGAAACAGGGCACAGTTCATAAGCTACTGTGCAGGTGGTGGGTTTATGCGCAAGTAGGATCTTGCCCTGTAGATATTGAAAGGATATTGCAGGAGTTGGGGCAAGTGGTTTCAGAGAGTTCCTGCGCAAGCTGCAGTCACTGTGCAGTGTTCCCTACCTGTGAGTTATGTGGCATGAAGATGACTTTGCCAGGAGCTGCAGCCTGTGAGTAATGTGTTCTGAATGCTTGCTCGCTTTCCTGACAAAGCAAGGTGTTGCATCCTGCAGCAGCCAGGCACGAACGCAAATAATGAAATTAGGCTGACCAGGTCTTTGTTGATTCCCCCCACGCCCCAAAAACCAGATGTT
Organism: Phoebastria nigripes; assembly: GCA_035582835.1. Lineage (NCBI taxonomy): Eukaryota > Metazoa > Chordata > Aves > Procellariiformes > Diomedeidae > Phoebastria > Phoebastria nigripes. The sequence continues at coordinate 254,392 of JAYKAV010002673.1, forward strand.
CAGAGAAATTATTTTGCTGCTTTGACTGTACCAAGCAGCCAATGAAGTATGCTGCGGAAAAAAAAAGAAAACTCCTGTCTGGACTTTCTCTGATACACTTTTTCCCCAAAAAAAGTTGCATGCCCATGGACTGGTGGTGGCTCMCATGGCTGCACTGTTTCCTGAGCCAGTAGACAGGTCAGTCATGGTCAGCATGCTGCAGCTGCGTATATAAACTGACGCATCATATAACCTTGATGAGTCAGAGAATTCCCGTCTCGGCTGRTGTCAGTGTTAATTCTGCCCTTGACTTGAAAAAAAGCATGAGCAGGCTGTTTTGGTTTGTCAAAACAAATTCCCTAAATACAGTACTTCTGCAATGAGTTGACTCACGACATGCTCTGCATGTCATTAACTTACCAGTGAGTGGCTCRGGCACAACTTGAATAGGCAAGATGCACACCTGGTTCTAACATGCCTTTTAGCTGTATCAAGGTTCAAAGATGCTGGGTCTTTAAAGAATGGGATTGACCCATCATTACCTGGAATACAGATGGAAATTAATGAAGCGCGGAATGGTGATTGCAGAATTTGAAGATCATTGGTATTTAAATGACTTTTAAGGGTCAGATGTGATGCCATATCAGAGCAGCTAAACACCACCACACAATCACAGTGTGCTTTCACTGCCTATGCGAAGCAGAACCTCCAGCTGGCTGTAGCTTGGGCTGCTCATTCCTTATCTGCTAGTTGGCATTTGAGCATCCAGCTTCTGGGGGGATGCTAAAGCATTCTTGGCTAGTCTCTTAATGCTAGATGACCAAGGAAATACTGGAGTATGCATAAGGAAGATACTAAAGTTCTATATTCACCTTCAGAGACCAGACCTTTGAAACCACAAAATAATGTAATAAGAGGACTTGTGCTGTTTCCATTAAACTATATTTATTTATCTACTCAGTTCTGATTTTCCTATTCTTCTTCTTCACCCCCCTGCCCTTTTCTCCACAGTGAGTTTAACCTCCTCTTCTTTTAAAGCCTCTCTTTTTTCCCATGACCCAAAGAGAGAAGGTTGCTCTATGAGCACAAAACAAGTCAGTGCCAGAGTAAGAGAGTAAGCCCAGAGTGCTCTGAGATTAAGACCTGCCTTGACAAAGCAGAGGCATAGCTGGTCTCATCAGAGCCTCTTCCTTTTTTTTTTTTTCTGCTTTCTTTTCTTTTCCTTTTTAATTTTTTTTTTCCCTAAATGACAAACACTGTGAAGAAGACCTGAAACAAGTGCTTTGCTGTATGCAGGCAAATTAAAATCTGGTTTGCTCTGTGGTTTCCATGCTCCAACAGGCATTTCTGATGACACCTTGTTATATATGGGATCTTTCAGATGTGTTTTTTGCTTGACACRTTTTGCTTGTTTTAATGTTAAAAAAGATTGTACAGGAACAAAGCCATAAGGCGGAGGTTTCCAAGTTACTTGTGTTTTGGGTAATGAAAGCAGTTCCCAAGTCCAGGCCCTTTCATGGTGCTGGGGTGGGAGGTTTTCTGTTTGATACAGATGGCTTTTGTCAACAGAGTTCTTTCCCCCTCTCACGGAGCTTTTAGCCATATAGGCTGAGATAAATTTTCCACCTCCCAATATGACTTAGGAGTAATGAATGAAACCTGGCCATAGCTGGGGTGAATCAGCCAAGAGCAGAAGAAGAGAGGTTTGAAGGCACCAGGCAGGAAACTTATTCCATGAGCTGAGACTGGCTGTGCCCAGCTGGGCTGGGCRAGTGCAGCTGCCCCCAAGGCTGCTCTGTGTGGTAGGACAGAAGCTTCCAGCAGGGCCTTGGCCTGGTGGCCTGGGAATTTTATGAAAGAGCAGAGGGCAGGAGAGGCTGGGGAATTTGCCTTGTTAACATGCTGACTGGAAGCTGAACACTGCTGCCTTTCAAGGGGAGGCCTCTCCACCCTCCAGGTCCCTTTGGGAAGTTTCCTTCCATGTACCTGCAAAGGAGCCAAGTCCCAGATGCTCTATAATGTCTCCTGAGGTCTATCGGTGAGAGGTGCACACAGCCTTGCTCTTGGGACCCACAAGCACGTACGCATTCATGGGTCCCTTGAATATGACCATGGCCTCCAAGTTTCATCTGACCTCTGTGCCTCACCAGGTCACTGACTCTCACCTCTGGTCTTTCCAGATCAGGTGGGTCTTCTCCTACTCAGCCAACGACACCTCCGTCCAAGGCCCCATGGTCTGCTAGTGCACCCAGGTGCTTGGACCAGCCATAGCCCTTCAGAATCTGTGTATAGCAATATTAAATGTATCATTACTTCTGTTGGTTTAATTTCTTTTTGCCTGTGACAGCAGTCTTTTCTTTTTCAATGGTAATTAGGTCTGGGCTAATAATAATTCAATTCTCAAGACTTCATTAGGCTGGGTGAGGTGGGTTCCTGGATTTGCATGGGAGAGGTGTTACTCTTGCCCATAAGAGTGATTCCTGATGTCTCAGTGAGAAGAGGACTGCCTTTGCTGGTGAGGGGCCACCGGCCTTATACTAACTTTACCTCGTGTTGACTTCACAAGGCTCCAGCTCTGGCCCATGGGGCTTGTTATCTGGCTGTTTTGAGAAACTACCGTGTGAAGCAGAGCTTGATAGCAAGCGTCTCTTGCTGTTTGTCATCCCACGCTTAGATTTCCCCATCATAACAAAGGCCTTGAAAGCATGGGTGCAGGCTGAAGACAGGTGCCCCAGCATCGTCAGAACTTGCTGGCAGTCATTGGTCATTGAAGAAGCACAACCTTGAGCACTGGGAAAAAACTGCTTCAAATATAACAAACAAAAGAAACAGTAATGAGGCAAGAAAAAACAGTGGAGGAGCAGAGTAAGGAACCCCTGCCTAGAAAAACAACAGCCCGGTATGCAGGTGGATCAGGCGGGGGCTGGGGGCTGAGTGCTGCCTAGAAACACCTTGCCAAAGGAGACCTCAAGCAGAGGGGAGAGGGGTGGGAAATTGTCACCACGGGAGCTGTGGATGCAGAAGCATCATGGGATGGTGGGAACCAGGCACATTCCCCCAGGCTCCCTGCTGGCTCCAGGGTCCAGCTCTCCCTCCCTCCACCTGCCTGCTCCTAGAGCCCCCTCGAGGGACCTGGGACCTGCCCACCAGTTGTCCTGGACTGTGTGTCCTGCTATAAGTGTGTGTGTTTTTCCCCCAAAATTCTACACATTTCTCCCCTCTAACGCTCTAGCCCCTCAAAAAAGCCTTATTGCAAACCAGCTTAGTTTTGGGCAAGAGCAACATTTTGAATGAAGCTCCAGAAGGGTTATGGAGAATGTTCTACACTGGGGGCAGGGGGGTGAGGTGAGAGAGACACAGTGGGGTGTGCTTTCTGGATCTCAGTAAGGAAGGTSCAAAACAAATGGCTTAATAAAATATCTGTTTTAATAAGACAGAATAAGAAGAGAAATATAGATAGCAAGTAAATCTTACGTCCCTTCAGATGCCAGGCACCCATGTTCGTGCAACATTGGATGGAGCTCAGTTGGATTTTCCCACAGTGCGTTGTACAGATCCTGTCCATGGAGGGAAGCGCTTCATTTTGGGTCATTTGAGTTATTATATAATTTTCTTACAAGAAAAAGGATGTTCTCACAAGAACTTGTTGCTGCACTGTTAGATAAAGGCAAGGCCACGCAAGTGGTGCAATCGCTGGCACCAAGTGGGAGCTGCCTGCAGGCTCCTCTGTTACGGTGAGCTGGCTGCGCTCCCCCTGCAGCCGAGGGATGTGAGTGGCACAGCACAGGCCTGAAGACCACCCTGGACCATGCAGCACGGTGCAGCATGGACTTGCACCTGCTCAGCTTAGCTGTGATGTGGGTCACTACCTCCTAAACGTGCAACGGGCTCCCAGTCAGGATCAATACATTCCACCCGTTGATCCGCATACAGCTTACCTTTCCCAAAGGTACTATAAGTTACAGATTACATTAATAGCATACAGGCTTCTCAAGCCCTAAGTGCGAGGCCCAGTAGAGCAGACATGGCCTGTCCAAGACCACTGAGTCCTTGAGCMCAGTGTCTTCTGCAAGGCTGCCAGTAGAGTGGCTTCCAGAAGGTCAGCGTGTTTCTGAAGAACTGGATGTTCTCACACCTTGCAGCCTCTGAAAGGCTGAAAGGGGTGCAGTATCTGTTGTCCAGGCTTGCTGAAAACAATTTGATTGTAACTGGATGAAACAGATTTCTTAAAATAGGAAGTATGTCTGTGTGTTACATATTAGTGCAATCTGACTGTCAGGAGCTGACTAAAAGCACATAAAACTCAGTATTTCTTTCCAACATCTCAGGGTGGRTTCTGAGAATGACTTAAGGTTCATGTTGTTAGATAGGTACATATTTAGTCTTTATCCTGTGCCATATCTTGTAGCTTTAAAACAGGTAATGCTTTTTGAAATGGAATACAGTCTTCAGTCAATAAACATTTAGTGTGATAAATGAAGCAGTGCCAGTAGCACAYGTTGCTGATTTCTTCTTTCAGCATTTGTAGTACTCAAGGAAGACTGCAGTTCCAGGCTGTGGTATGAATGCTAAGGATGCCAAAGTGCGACAAAACTGTTCACCTCTTAATGCTTATTAAAAATATTTTTTAAAAAATTAAAAATCTTATATGGAAACACTGAAATGTTGCTAGGATTTAACTTTTAGTTGGAGACCAGATAATCTAATACTACTATATAAACATTTCTTTCAGGCCTTTAGCTGTCAGAAGTGGCATTCAACAGCCTTGGACAGCAAAGGAGGCTAAAAAGGCAATGAAAATGATAGCACTAATATGTGTAGGAGTAAATGTTAAGGCCCCAGTGTTACAGCTGCTGAAGGCAAGGATGTCTAATTGGSAAGGAGTATTTTGTGTGCAGGGAGGGTGCAAAGAGGATGGAGCCAGGCTCTTCACAGTGGTCCCCAGAGACTGGACCAGAGGCAATGGGCACAAACCCAAACACAGGAGGTTCCCTCTGAACATCAGGAAACACTTTTTCACTGTGAGGGTGACTGAGCACTGGCACAGGCTGCCTGGAGAGGTGATAGAGTCTCCCACCTCAGAGATATTCAAAGGCTGTCTAGACATGGTCCTGGGCAACCAGCTCTAGGTGGACCTGCTTGAGCAGGGGGACTGGACCAAATGACCTCCAGAGGTCCCTTCCAACCCCAAACATCTTGTGATTCTGTATGTCCACATATGGATGGATTTAAGGCATGATGTGTCTGGCAGCTCATTTTTAAGGAACAATAACTCAGTGTTCATCTTTAGCTAATCAGTTTCATGCAGTGTCTTGAATGGTGGTAGGAAAAATCAGATTTCAGCTGTCTGTTGGTGTTGGGCAAATGAAGCTCCCAACCTGGAAGGAGGCCAAGATGATTCCTAGAGGAAGACATCTCTCCAAGTATGGGCTGAAGATAAATCAGAGGGAGGGAAAGTTCAGGCCAAAGTACTGGTTAATGGTCCTGATTCGGCCCCACCACACTGGAGCAGTTGGCTAAAGGAGGCTGGGGAAGGATTGCGGCATCCCCTTGAAAGCTGAGTTCAGCTACAGGCGAGTGCAGTGACCTAGCATATATGGCAATCTCCAGTGTGGCCTGTGCTCAAAGCAGGCGGCAAAACACAGCCCACAGATGGTGGGCAACAGTGGCAACCCTAAGTGCTGTGACCCTGCACATGGCTCTTATAGCAGCCAAGATGCCTGAGGTACTGGCTGCAATTGCAGAGAGGATGAGGTGGTTTATGATAATAGATTATGCAAGTTCATGGGCTGATCAAGTTCCCACCCTAATGGGAAGGGTACCTGAGGGAAGAGCAGCAGTGCATTTAAAGATTGTTGTACCTACATTGCTTGTAGGGTTCAGCCTTTTGCAGAGGCACAAACAGCAGAATTACGAGCTGTCTAAAATGCACTGCCAACAACTGATCAAATGGGCCCACTGTGGGCTCTGCTGGGTTGACTCCTATGGAGGCTGGCAAGCAATTGGGATACAGTCGGGTTTCATAATGATTTTACAATCCAAGACAGGAAAGCAGGCATGTAAAAGCTGGCACAGAGAGCAGRCCAAGTAGTCTTGCCCTGGAAAGCCCCCATTTGAGTTACTCATGCATAGAAGAGCACCTTAGAAAAGAAATACAGACGCTAAATGGAATAATTTTGTTTTAGCACAGACCCCTGCTGATACCCAGATCCCTCAAAAAGCCTTTTCATCTAATGTGGGCATTTACAGCTCAAGAGGTGGTATCTGAAGACTGATAAGACAGAGGATCAGGTGGTTTAGCTACGATGTTGGAATTATAAATGCACCAGTATCTTTTTGTATAAGTGATTCCCAACCTTTGTATGGGTGGGAATATCCTGAATTGTTTCACATTAATGACTTGTGTGCTAAATGGAGTGTAAAAATTAGCAAACATACCATAAAAAACCCCAACTCCACTGGAATGTAAAAAGACCTACAGGGCGGTCAGTCTTTACTCTGCATACTGTAAAACAAAAATTTTGGAACTACTTTGATGTTGCCTATCTAAACTTCATGAAAGTGGATTCCCCACAGCTAGCCACTCCCTGGGTACATTTTCCTTATTTGCTGTATTACAGGAAGGATAGCAATTTTAATGCGAACCACATCAAAATATTCACAACCTTTTAATAGATTCAGTGAAGTTCAGGGAATAAAATGATCAATTAAAATTTTAGATGGAAGTCTAATTCTGTGGGGAGAAACCCAGCTATTCAAAATCACCACGGAAAGTTGGAAAGTCTTCCACTTTTGTAGGAAAGAAAGGGAGAGACAGTGGCCTAAATTCTTYAGGGAAATTTAGGGATAGTGAGGAGTATCATGAATACCACAGACCTACAACCCGTTTGGAATAAATTCTCACTGATGATCAATGATCTGGTTAAAGCTTCCACACAGCAATATGAAATGGTCCAAGTTTTAGTACAGACTGAGGTGGATTGTTGCTGCTTGTCAAAGGCTGTGTCCTCACAAATGTCAAACATTATACAAACGGGAAGATTCTGTCTGGAATATTACCTCCGTCATGTAGTGTGCTAATATGCAGACTTTATTATTTCCAAGAAACAAATGCAAATCAATTAAGCATGGAAATGTCCTCTGTGATAACATGTACATTGGAAGATTGCATACCACTAAGAATAGCTTTACAACATTGTGATTAGGAAGACTGTACCATTTGCACAGTGTTCCGTAGCGACTGTTTTAAAATAACATTTTATAAAATAATGGTCCCAAGAAAGGTAGGAAATATCAGCTGGTGGAAACCAGAGGTTCCTCAGCTGTGAGCATATATTAATAAGCAAAACACTGTGTGAGTGTGTCACATGCAAGCATAAACCAGTTTGGTAGAGAAGTTCATTTGTTATTATGGAGCAAAATGGTTATTTTCAGAAACGTGATCATAGTGTTTCTGTTCTAGAAAAATGTCTGCAGCTATCCATGGCTCTAAAGAATTATTCTGATGCAAAAGGTACCTTGTCATTGTGGAAAAAAAAGTGTATCTTGTGTACTGTATCTTGTGACATTTTAATGATAAGGCCACACTAAGTTGAAAACCACACTTTACCAGAAATGTTTGGGTGTTCTGCATACCCAGCCTGTACATTTTGTTCCTCTCAGGTAGCCTGGCACTTGAAAAGCTGGAGTCACCATTCGTCCTGACATGTCCTGGCATGGCAGCCCCAGGGCTACAGGATAGAGATGGAGAAAGAAATCCTTGAAAGTGCAGGAAATCCTCAAGCGCAAGTAATTCCTCCAGAAGTATTATGCTTGTCCCATGAGTCCGAATTCATACCAGGTAACTTAGAAAGCAGCTTCTTCTTCCTGAGACAGCAATGCCAACCCTTCAAATGTGAGGTCTGTGGACGTCTTCCATCTGCATACCATTGCAGTAAAGCAATTCTGATGATCTGTAAGTCATAATGCCCCAATTAATCAATATCGGTGGAAAGTGATTACCAAAATTTTAACTCTGCATCTGTCCATCCATCTGTCTGCTAATGGACCATTATTTTTGGAGTGTAAACTATTCAACAGCTGTAGAACAGAGGTGAATACTTGACTCGTTTTGCTAATGAAACATTAGTTATCAGGAAGTCCCATCCTGAGTGCTGCTGAACCCTGCCCCTCCAATTTTGTCAAAGGCCCCTGAAGTACAAGCACAGGATAATACCAGAGGGCCCAGGGGTATAAACTGAAATCACAGATGATCATTTACAGACAAATGCAACTTCAACAGGTGGGTAGAAATTATTTTACAGCAGAATTTGAAAACATGTAGACTTGTGTAACAGATTAGCGCAGCTGCCCATGGTTGATCACATTGCAGAGATGTCTGTAGGGAGAATATAAAGCAGCAATGAACCCAAACTACTCACTACTTACACTTGTTCAGAACTGAGTGTGCAGAATGGATCCCTCTGGTGCTTGTATTCTTACATGTGTAAGTATTTTTTGTTGTTGTTAAAAGGAAGTGTACCTCTATTTTTTGTACTTCATCTGGTACTGTGCTCTTGAGGCTTTTTTGAAATTGTATGCACCATTCTGTCTTTAATCACAGCGCAGAAAATCCATTTGACCTGGTACCACCTCACATGCCTTATCCTCTCTACACATCTCCTGCTGCCTCACAATGAATTTGTAGATTAGCTCAACCAAATGCTTTGCCATAGGTGTAGGTTAAAACTTTTGCAGGACTAAGGCTGCCTGGTTGGAACTCTGCTTTTATTGTTAGCTAAGCTAGTCACATATGTCCTGTGGCAGCTGCAAAGTGACCTCTACCTGCTATGGATGGGATGCTCAGGAGTGCTGTCCTTGAAACTAGGCTATTTGTAGTACAACATGAAGGGATAATGGTGTGGTAGCACCAGTTACCCTCACCAGCAATCTCCACCTGCCAGCCAAGTGCCTAATCAAGGATTTTTCACCCTCAGACCAGTCTTCCCTGCAATTCTGTGGATGACTGTTGTCAYGTAAAAGCTAGTGGCCCAAGGAATTGCCTGGTAAAAGAAAGTGCTAGTGATGTTCATTGCTTTCTACTTTAACTGGTAAAAGACAGAGACTTAGTGAAAAGTTTTTGAGCTTTCTTTTCACGTAGAACTGTCTTTGGAATGGATTTGAGGGACTGAAAAAGCTGTAGCGTGATCAGTGAGAGTGGGTCTAGATTTGGGCATATGAATGAACTTCGCAGAATCGCACTAGCGCATGTGCAGATGGAAGTTCCTAAATAGAAACTGAGCTCGTGCGCTCTCCTTGAGGTGGGGATAGCAGGGGAAGATGTCTATTATGAATGTAGCTGTGTTCTTGAAACCTGTTATCCAGGCTTTTCCTTTGGAGAAACCATGTCTTGTTAAATGCAAGCTGCACAGATTCCAGGCTATGTTGTCCAGGATGAGGAGCTCTACGTGTTTCTACAGTTTGGGGTTTGCTCTAACTTTTGTATGTTCAGACCTAGTACTCTGGTAACACAGGAGACCCTGTGGTGTTAGAAAGGTACTGTTTCTGAGTTGTATATATTAGGATATTTTGAATGTTAAAGATATGTAGATACCCGTAATGTAAGGATACCTGAGTTTTGAGATAGCTGCTTAAGGGCTATTCAGCCTAACAGACAAAGGCAAGAGACAGAAGCAGCAAGAAGCCACACCTAGGTACACAAATGCTAGCAAACAGGCATTGAGGAGAGCAGTGCCAAACATCAGAACTCCCTGGCCACTCAGTGGGTGATCACTGGAGGATGCCCTTAAAGCCATTAAGAGGTTCAACCAGATCTTTGTAGCAGAGAAGAAGGGCAGAAACAAGATTATCAGGCGACTTACGAGAGAGAACAAACATCACAGGAAATTAAAGAGGGCTTGTGGGAATTACTGTGGGAATCTTACTGTGGGGCTCATGGGAAACTTACTGTATTTAGAGAAAGGGCCAAAGGCAGGAAAAGGGAGGAATCAAGGTGGGTAGGGGAAGAACAAGCCTGGGGAAATGGAGAGGAGGTGAGATAAAATGTATTGGTCATGTTTTGCAAGCTGCTGGCCAGAACGCCTGTCTGGCCAAGCCGCATGTCTGATCAATACAGATTGTCTTTTCTTCTTACTAAACTCTATCTCCTGCTATCTTCTGTTTCTTTTGGGGAAGTCTTCCAGCATCAAAAAGCCAGTCCAATGGAGCAGAGCTACTTTTGAACAAGCCCCGAGTAAGACTCTGCTTTGGTTTATGAACTCTGGTGCCTTGCACCGAGTTCAAGTTCTTGATGCTGTTCTGTAGTGATTTCTTTTTTGCTTGTTACAAGCTTTCAAGTGCTTCTGAACTACCAGCATGTTAACCCACTGCTGAACTGACAATACAAGCTTTAATCTGCACTGCTTCTTTAGCCATGTACTTGATGATGGAAGATCCAAAGAAACAGCTGAACCTGGTAGAAAGATCCATTGAAGCCAAATAACTTAGCTAACATGTTTTGCAATCAGTGTGTTTCTTAGAAGCAATAAGATTAGGTGGATCAGCTGGTGTGCTCTGTGCTTGGTGGAAAGAAGCTTATTTAAATTAAGAGGACTAGAGAATCTTTGCCTCAGTCCAGAAAGAAAATGAGTTCCACAGAAGACCTTGACTATCCTCAAATCATCTTGCAATACAACCATGGATTTTTAGTCTCAAAGGTAAGAAATGTAACTCAGTCTTGGATAGATGTCTAAGACTGGAATGCTCAAGGGCCTTGTTTAATGTCTCTAAGAAGAAAAAAGTTCATAATAAAGCATCCTAATACTACACTGACTTTAAACTTGGAATAGGCATGATAGAAGTCTGAAAGGAAAAAAAAACCTAAGGCAGACCTGCCCCTCAGGATGGACCTAACATTTATTGACACCTCTCTGACCTTTGGAGGCTTGGATGAGTAGTGTCCTGGTTTTGGCTAGGATGGAGTTGATTTTCTTCCTAGTGGCTGGTATAGTGCTGTGTTTTGGATTTAGTATGAGAAGGTTGTTGATAACACACTGATGTTTTAGTTGTTGCTAAGTAGTGCTTACACTTGTCAAGGACTTTTCAGCTTCCCATGCTCTGCCAGGTGCACAAGAAGCTGGGAGGGAGCATAGCCAGGACAGCTAACCCAACTGGCCAATGGGGTATTCCATACCATATGACATCATGCTCAGTATATAAAGCTGGGGGAAGAAGAAGGAAGGGGGGACGTTTGGAGTTATGGCGTTTGTCTTCCCAAGTAGCCGTTACGCGTAATGGAGCCCTGCTTTCCTGGCGATGGCTGAACACCTGCCTGCTGATGGGAAGTAGTGAAGGAATTCCTTGTTTTGCTTTGCTTGCTTGCGTGGCTTTTGCTTTACCTGTTAAACTGTCTTTATCTCAACCCATGAGTTTTCTCACTTTTATGCTTCCAACTCTCTCCCCCATCCCACCAGGGGGAAGTGAGCAAGCGGCTGGGTGGTGCTTGGTTGCTGGCTGGGGTTAAACCACGACAGTAGACCTTATCTCTGCATGAAGTTTTAAAAACACAGGGGTTTATAGCTGAGGGCTTGCTGTCTGACTGCTTCAAATGTGGAAGGTTCCTTCGGTGATGGGATTTCTTCCCACTTTTCATTTTTGGAGTTTGAGAAACAGAGGGCTGACTTCAATTGCCTTTTTCTCCCCCTGTTAAACCATGCAAAGAACAAGATTTTTCAAATATCTTCTTCCTTCCCAAAATTTACCATGCAGCAGGCTGAGTTTGATAAGATTTATATATTATGTCCCATCAGATGGAAGGGACTGTGAATACGGAGTGTGTTATAATGACTCTCTTCCAGACAGCATATCATTAAAGCAGACAAGCAGTAGTTTCAATTTCCTTAATGTTTGCTGATGCTGTTTTACGGTGTGTATGTGCATTTGCATAAAATTCCTCTATTCAATTTCAGTTTTAATTTTCCTCATTTGCAATCTACAGTGCTTTCAAATTTCACATTCATGTCATGTTTTTAAGAAGTAATCTCAACCATGTTCTTACTGAAGGTAAAAGTGTCTTCCCTCTTACGGATGTTACCAAATCATTTGCCGACAATACTAAATTAGGTTTCTGATGATACTAAATTAGGAGGAACCATTGATTCCCTTGAAGGTGGAGAGACCTTACAGAGAGATCTTAATAGATTAGAGCACTGGGCAATCACCAACCACAYGAAATTTAACAAGGACAAATGCCAGATTCTGTACCTGGGACGGTGTAATCCTGGATGTACTTATAGACTGGGGTACAAGAGGCTTGAGTGCAGCCCTGCAGAAAGGGATCTGGGGGTTTTGGTTGACGGTAARCTCAATGTGAGTCAACAATGTGCCCTGGTGGCCAAAATGGCCAACTGTATCATGGGGTGTATTAAGCACAGTATAGCTAACCTGCTCAAAGAAATGATTGTCCCACTATACTCAGCATTGGTGGGGCCTCACCTCGAGTACTGTGTGCAGTTTTGGGCTCCACAATATAAGGAGGATATAAAAATTAATGTGTCCAAATTAAACTAATGCTGAAATGCTGAAAAGAAATGCTGAAATTCATGGCTGTCCAGAACTCAGTATGGAGTATATGTGGCAGAGATGTTCTTGTTGCATTTGACCTTTCCCCTTTCACGCAGATCTGTGACCTGGGAGGTGAGCGTCAGCAGATCTTCTTTAACAAGCCTCTGAACTGTCTTCATTTACAAGCTCTGAAAAGAAAAATAACTCCTATGTTATATGACAGGTACAGCAATGGAAAGCAGGACATATCTCAGAATCTTGTCAGCAATAAAGGGAGAGTTTTACTGTCTTGGTTGCGTTAAAAAGAGAAATGTGAGAGTGGTGAGAGCGTTAGGAAGCTCAATGTTTTTCTCTACAGAGTCTCATTTGTGTGATTAGTGGCTTATCCCCTTGCACACGTGGCAGGTTTGGCATTTTTTCTTGCCTTGCTTGATACATTCTTCTAGTGCCAGACTCTTTCCCTCCTCCCCTTCAGTCAGTGTCATTAAGTTGAGAGACTCTCTGCAGTCTCTTACACCACTGTCCCAGCACTGCTGAGCAGTGCCAGGATTCATGGGAGCCATTAGGCTCCGTCACGGGCTCCATCACTGCTTCCCCAGCGCCTGGTTGTGTGGCTCTGTTTTTCATTTCCCATCTTTCTAACTGCAGAAAAGAGGAAGCCAAGGAAGGCTAGTCTGCAGGGGGCCCCTGCACACTATAAATGCCAAAGTCATGATTCCCAGTGTTTTGTTCCTGGGGGCCACTAAGAGGGTCACCACTAGGCTGGAGGTGACGTAGTTCACTTACCTCTCATCAGCCTTTGTCTCTTTGTTCTCCTGAACTCTGTGTCTGCATGTCTGGCTGCGAGGGCTCCCTGCCCACATCCGTTGAGGTTAATCCTTCTCCAAGGGAAGAGAGCCTGCAGTGGATTTGTGCTGCAGGTTCAGCTGCCATCTTTTTGAGCTTATGTTTTTCAAGATAATAAAATCTAACAGTGGTTATCATCTAATGTGTCTACCAATGTTTGTACCTTCTGTATGAGACAACTACATGAGCTCTTTAAAAGGCATTTTTCTCGGAAGGATTAACACTTAAATGTTTTGTGGTACTTTGTTTTAAAATAACTACTCTCAGAAGGAAACATCGGATATGTGGCATAACACTATGCCGTTAGAGAAGTGTATACGTCATAGTAAAAATCCCATTAAGCATCACATTGAACCCTCGAGCTTTGAAAATACTGTCTACAGAGCTGAGTTCTCAGCAAAATCAGTAAGCTCCTGTGGATTTCAGCTGGGAGAAATGGGAATTTCCATCCCAGCCATAGCATCCCCTTCAGCCCTGGTATGTCAGTACCTCAGTAGCCACGCAGAGGCACGCTCCAATGCATTTTTTCGTTGTCTTCTGTGATGTTGAAATATGACTTAATGTAGAGGCTGCTTCTTCCTGAAACTAAAGGTTAGGATCTAATAACTCAGCTGAAAAATATCTTCGTCTTCTCAGAGCTCAGCGTGTGTTTTATTTCTCTTTATTCAACCAGGCGGTGGAGTGCTGCTGGTTGAATCGCTTCTGAATGAAGATAAAAGTGGGCCTTTAGAAACCCAACTGTATTCAATTAATATGTTGGTGCAGACAGAAGGAAAAGAGCGAACAGCAGCAGAGCTGCTCCTTGAGGCAGCTGGCTTTGGAGAGATTCAAGTCAAGAGGACTGGAAAAGTCTATGATGCTGTTTTAAGAAGGAAATAATTCTCTCTTCTTTCTTCTGTTCTCTTAAGTGGGGAAATGAGATAAGCCATCAACTTAGCTTTTAGTTAAGGCAGTCAACTCTTTTGTAAGCTGATGCATTGTCAGGAGAATCACTGAGTGTTGAGCACATACGGATTGTATGTCTGAGTATGGGAAAAATAAATTAACACCTCCTCCACAAGATCAGTTCACAGTTTTTGCTTCAGGTTTTTTCCCCATTCTTTCAAAGTTTAACATGGTACCTGGCAAAGATTAATTTTAATTTGTACTCTGTTTGCTTCCTGCAAAATGAAATCATTCACTGTAGTGAGGTTCGTTTTTCTCATGTTCCCTGGGGACTGATGTAGCACAGGGTAAATTCTAACTCCTCGTGAGTGGTCACTTTTGAACCTGTAATTCTGTCCTAAAGGGTAGGAATGAAGGGGCAGCCAATGACAGTTGAAGTGGGAAATGAAAAAAAACAGCTAGCAAATGAAATATTTTTCCTTCCTTTGCTACAGTCTGTGACACACATTGGTGCAGGGTACAGAGCAGCATTCACAAAAGGCCCGGACACTTGCAGGGTCAGAAGTGTGATTTGTTATTAGAGGAATAAACACACTCCTTCCATATCCTCCTTAGGATTTAAGCACTGGATTTCTGCATGTGAATAGACTACAAATACCAGATTTCAGGGGGACATTTGCTCCTGAAGACAGTTTTTCTCTAACCAGGAGTTGGACAGAGGGGCAAGGTGGCCTTTTGCTGTGGATCATCTCATCTGTGGAAAATGTGCTTCATGCAAAGATTCTCATGGATGAGGAAATGGACTTGGAGGAACACAAGTCCAGGCTGGCTTTTCTTGTGATAATTTTGGGGGATGATAGCTCTGGTAGTAAGTGATCAATTCAAGGGCAAGGCAGTGTCCAGAGACAGGTCCATGTAGAAGCCGAGACACCAGGAAGGTCTAGGGGAAGCTGGTATGAAAAATGATGCTGTATTTCCTTTAGAATACAGATTAACTTGTGAAAAAGAGAACTTCACAGCCTAGCGTGGTGACCATTGGGAGGGCAGTGATGCTTGTGCACTGGTAACACTTTTGAGAGCCCAGTGAATAGCAGCTGTGAGGCAGAGGGAAGTAGTGGAGGATCTAATTATCCATCAGGGATCTCTCTGCCACTTGCCATCTGCTATTTCTTTAAATCAGTTGGCGAAGTACAGCTTGCAATAGCCCAGGTGCCTGGTGCAGGAAGCATTTGGAGGAGGTGGTGGGAAGTGAGTATCTGTGCATGTGGCTTGAATGATAGTTGAGGCTGCAGCAACTGGTGTAGTTTCTTAACAGAGTATAGGAAGTGTACAACTAGTATAAGAAGTAAGGATTTTTTCCTTGTCCAAGACCTGGAAGATGAAACTACCTTAATTTTGACATTCCACACTTCTGAGTGCGAGACACTGCAACGTTAACATTCATCAGACTTTCCTTTAGCTAGTGAGTTGGGTGTTTTGACATACTGTCTCAGTTCAAGCTGGAGATTCATTCAAAGAAAGTTATCCTCTGCCAGTGCCGAGTTCTAACCTTTTAGTACAGCTGTGAACCCCTGTGACTGCACAGGGAAAGCTGGAATGATTAGGGCTCCAGGAGACAAATAGACCCATCTCTTCTGAACCGCTGCAAAATGCAAAGACAGTCGAATGGCACTATCCAGATATAGGCTATATAGATCCAGATATAGGCTATAGAGACTATTCCCCAAGCCATCTCTCAGAAGTATTGGCCACCTCTCAGCTCAGGGTCTTGGATGGAATAGGACTCAATGCACAGCATGCAGATACTCTTATTTCAGCCATCACTTATCTCTGGTTGAATAGGGCATTATCTGATACTGTGTTTAGAATTTTATGCCTATATGCAGCTGCAAATAAGGTATAGAGACCAGAAGCTGGATCTTGCAACATTTCTACAGTGCACATTTTGGGATGGTCAAGGGCAGATCCGAGTGCTCAGGAAGGTAGTATGGTAACAGCAGTCTGTTTATTTTGTGTGACTATATAGAGACAGGTATTAGAATGGCTATCTCTGTCTAACTGTATATATTCAACTGTATCTATCTATAACAGATACTGCCTCATGAGTTTTAAACTGATACATTTTCCTGTTTGTGAAGGGAAGTCCTTCCTTTATTTTTTTCCAGGATCTAGCTGAGAAATATCACATTTGGCAGTTCTGGACGCAATGTAATGTGCGTATTTAAAATAGGGTATGAAGTAAAGGATGCTTAGTTGTGGTGGATTGACCCTGGCCAGCAATCAAGCAACCACCCGCTGCACACTCACTCCCTGCCCCCAGCAGGGTGGGAGAGAGAGTTGAATGAGCAAAGGCAAGAAAGAGCTTGTGAATCAAGATAAAAACAGTTTAACAAGTGAAAGAAAGAGGCAGGAAAAAAACCCAAAACAAGTGGTGTAAATGCAATCACTCATCACCTCCCACCAGCAGACTGATGCCCATCAAGTCTCTGAGCAGCGGCTGCCCTGGAAAGACTACCCCGCAGTCTTTATTGTTGAGCATGAAGTTTCATGGTATGGGATATCCCTCTGGTCAGTTGGGGTCAACTGTCCCTGCTGTGTCCTCTCCCAGCCTCTTGCCCACCCCCAGCCTACTCATTGCGGGGGCAGAGTGAGAAAAAGAGAAGGCCCTGATGCTGTGCACGCACTGCTCTGCAATAGGTAAAACATCCCTGTGTTATCGACACTGGTTTGGCCACAAATCTAAAACACAGCACCATATAAGCTGCTGTGAAGAAAGTTAACTCCATCCCAGCCAGACCCAGTACAGTGGTAAAGACGAGATGTAAGTTAGATGCATGTTTTAACTACAAAATCATCTGTCTTGAATAATGGGTGTCTGACATACTAAACACATGACTAGTGCCAGAAGGGAAAAAGAAAAAAAAAAAATTGAATTGTTTTGAACCTTGCATAGAGAAGACAAGGTACACTCCTGTCCCTGCAGGAATCCCGAATGTCTTATACATCTAATGTTTATCTCATGCTTAAAGCATCATACTGTTCACTGCCTGAGTACCTAACAAAACCATAACCACATGTATAATTTCCCTTGAAATTCTGCTGTTATGCTTCTGCATGTTTAAAATCTAAGAGTGCTAAACAGGATACAAACATATTGTCATCAAATCAATTGGTGTTTGAAGTAATGACACAGTGCTAGTCATGTGAAGCAAAGGAAGAATTAAGACTAGTTTATATTAGAGATACATATATTCTATATAGTATATATGCGTGTAAACACGAGAAAACTTTTAAATACAAATTATCACAGAAAAAGGTTTCTGTTGCTACTTTCTGTTCTTGTACATTTGTGTCTGGTTTATATCCTATTAATTGGAGTTGATTTCTGCTCTGGTGTGGCCACCATCTCACTTGCCACTAGATGTTGCTGTTGCTGCACTTGTCTGCTGAGATGGCACCAGCCATGGTTAAGGAAGAAACATGAAAAAACTCTATGCAGTCATTTGCAGTCACAGCTGAAGTGCCATGTAATTTACACAGGTTAGATATTGGAGGTCGAGGTAAAATTGGTTAAAGGGTCTCTGCATTCAGCTCTCAATAAATGCAAACTCTTTTTTGTCACACAGCTCTCAGTCAGGAGCCACGCGCAGAAGAAGGAGCAAACCCTTCACCTTCATGTGCAGTGAGGGCCACGACCTGAACCTGTCCTTCCTTACCATCTTTAACACGAAGCTTACATTTCATTTCTTCTTGTTACCCAGAGAATAAAAGCATCCTTGCAAATGCAGAGCCAGGTTACATCACTCTGCTGGTGCTGCCAAGCAGGGGACAGGGCCCGGCACGGGGACCCCGGGGTGCTCGGCCTGTTCCCCCAGTGCCCCACACTGGCCATGGAGAGACCCCGACGACTCACCGCTCTCCCTGGGCACGGGTACTGGTCCCGGTGTGGGTCATCGCCTGTCCCGGTGTGGGTCACTGCCTGGCCCTGGCTGCAGCGGCCCGTGGAGACCCTGACGGTGCCCCATGGCAGCTGGCCGCATGAACTGCTGTCTGCAGACCTTGTGGCCCTCGTGGCCCTCATAGCCCTCGACTCTGTCTCCCCCATGCAGGACCTGTCTTTGCCACCTCCCTGCAGGGGCTGGCGCCTCTAACGCCATTCCCAAGAACCCTGGGCCTCTGGCGGCCTCCCTGAGGGGCTGCGTCGCCAGGCCCTGCTGCCCCGTCCCCTCCATGGGGTCTGGCTTCCTTCATCGGCCGCCCTGTGAYTGCAGCCACCACTCTGGCAGTTTCTCGGGTCCACTCGGCCAGCAACGCCTCCGGCCAGGGCCCCATCGTCTGCCATAAATGCATGGCAGTCATTCCTAGGTGGGTTATTGATGCCCAGGGCACTTCAGCAAGGGCATCAAAGCAGTGTGCCATGGAGGCTATGACCACTGCCCATGGTTTGTGGCTGTAAGCAGCAAAGGCAGGTAATGTGATCTGCTTGGATTCACCACAGAGTCCAGGGTGAAGCCAAGCATAAGACCGACCCCCGCCAAGACCACACTGGTGCACTAGTCACTAGAGGGACTCCACTAGTACAGGTCATTGTCATGGTCTAGCCATGATACCCAACCATTTTTTCCATGGATCTGGTCATACCAGAGTTCCCCTACTCTAGCATCAACTCATTTAGTGTAGACACTGGCCCATGTGATACAACTGGAATCTTTTATAAGTATTTCTTCAACTTTCTGTTTACATGTGATGAGCAGACAGCACACACCATTTGCTCATGTCTTTGGATTCATGTTCTGCACACATCCATGCTTTATGCGTTAGACTTTGTCTCCCATAGTAGTTGAGGTCACGTTCCTGCATTTAACAGCAGCATGTGAACAGATACAAACCAGAACTTTTTGACTTTTGGACAATTTCTGAGGTCTCTTGAAGCCGAAAATCATCATTGGAGGTGGAGGCTGTGAAGGAACTATGTTTTACTCCCTGACTCAAATTGATCCCRGTTGTGGTGGTTTGACCTTGGCAAGCAGCTAAGCACTACCCAGCTGCTTGCTCACTTGCCCCCACAGCAGGATGGGGGAGGGAAAATGAAGAGCAAAAGTGAGAAAACTCATGAGTTGAGTTAAAGACAGTTTAGTAAGCTAAGGAAAGAGGAAGAAAAAAACAAACAAGTGATGCAAAGGCAGTCACTCACCACCTCCCACAAGTAGATTGATTCCCAGCCAGTCTCCAAGCAATGACTAGCTTCCCCAAACCACCCACATCTCAGTTTTTATTGCTGAGCATGACATTATGTGTCATGCAATATCCCTTTGGTCAATCCAGGTCAGCTGTCCAGCCTACTTGCTGGGGGAGCAAAGTGGGAAACAGAGAAGGCCTTGAGGCTGTGCAAACACTGCTAAGAAATAGCTAAAACACTGGTGTGTTACCAACACTGTTTTAGTCACAAAACCAAAATACAGCACCATACGGGCTGCTATGAAGAAAATTAACCCCATCCCAGACAGACCCAGTAGACCAATTTAAAAGAAAATTCCACTGGAATTCGAGGTCATGATTTGGTATTGCCAACTAAAGTAAACTTCTGAAAGATCAGTGCTTTGCATCTGAGCAGGAAATGCCTTCTCTACTTTCTTTCATTGCTAATCCATCATCATGGGGGGTAGATAAATGCACTTACGGGAACTCACGGTTTTATTCTGAGTATATGATGTCCTTGTAAAATTTCAGGCTCCTGGAGTGATGTGAGTGTCTAAGAATACCTTTCTTCATTTCAAAATACCTTTTAATCCCCATATTCAAGGGAAAAGTTCTGAAAATGCAGTCTAGGTGCATGCTAACCAAAAACAAACTAATGCTAAATAAAAGAGAAAAAAAATTTTATTCTTCTAAAGCAAGACTTTTGGTGAATCTGATTAATGACTTTCAAGGTGTGGATTTGGAAACACTTCCTCTGTGCCTATCTTCCCAGGATGAGATATTTGTATTTATGTAAATGCACTTTTAAGGTAGTCCCATGGTCTTAAAGACTGGACCAAGGCACTCTAATTCTCTGAGCACCAGGATGCACAACAGGGACCTTCTAGAACTGGTCCTACACATCTGGAGCTTGGGCCTTGTGGGGTGAGCTTACACAAGAAGACTACTGAAGGAGACACAGAAGATCTCCTGAAGATGGTGGTATAAGTAACAGGGAGGAGACCAACRTCAGGTGTATGACAAGTGACTATCACGGGGTGGTTGAAAGATGGAGCTGAGCCTGGACGTGGTGCAGTTTGCTTTCCCAGCTCCTTCATGGAAGTAATACATCCTGTCTGCACAGAGATGGCAGAGTGAAAATGAGATAGGGAGTGGAAGTGTGGGTTTCAAAGAAGCCAGTCTACATGGTTCATTTAGGGTGTGGGTTAGGGTTAGTGTTTGGTTTGAGAGAAAGAAAGCCTAGATCTCCAGGTGGAGTGGGGCTGGAAATAGGCTGTCAATGGGAAAGATTGGCTGCAAAGAGAACTTGCCTGGGAGAGATTTTTGGTCTAGATAATGGCTTGATGACTTTTTGTTGAAGGCTCAGGCCAAACTTAAATTCTTGTCTTCCAGCTGATATGCAGACTGCAAGGTTGGAGTTTCTTCTGGATATGTTGATGAAGTCTTATATTTCTTCTTTTCTTCCACCAGGGCAGATGGTGGAAATGTCTTACTACTCTTTCCTAATCTGCCCTGAAGGCTTGATCTGAAAGATTGTTTTATGGTGTAAGCAGACATTTCAAATGCGACACCTTTCTCCTGAATGGCTTATCTTGTATATTAACTTTTTGACAGAGGTTTCAGATCATCTTCCCTGCAGAGGGTGGAAGCAAGGACAGATAGCCTGGGAGGAATACAGAGAAATTGTCCAAGCAGCCAGGGATCAGGTTAGGAAAGCTAAAGCCCTGATAGAATTAAATYTGGCCAGGGACGTCAAGAGCAACAAGAAAAGATTCTACAGGTACGTCGGGGATAAAAGGAATACAAGTGAAAATGTGGGCCCTCTCCAGAATGAAATGGGAGACCTGGTTACCTGGGATATGGAGAAGGCTGAGGTACTCAACGACTTTTTTGCCTCAGTCTTCACTGGCAAGTGCTCAAGCCACACTGCCCAAGTCACAGAAGGCAAAGTTCACGTTCATGTTCATGTTCATAAACATGAACAACATGTCCTAGAGTCTCATAAATGTAAAAACAAGTTAAAAATGCCAATACACTTTTAAAATAAATCTCAAGATTTGCAGGCCTTCCTAATCTTTGAGCACTTAAGTTTGACAATACTGTAAATAACAGCTTTTGGCCCAAAATGAAGGGCAAATTTTATAATTTTAATGGAGAATGACATGAAAGATAAATAAAGATCATAGARTCATAGAATGGTTTGGGTTAGAAGGGACCTTAAAGATCATCTAGTTCCAACCCCCCTGCCATGGGCAGGGACACCTTCCACTAGACCAGGTTGCTCAAAGCCCCATCCAACCTGGCCTTGAACACTTCCACAGATGTGTTCCATCCACAACTTCTCTGGGCAACCTGTTCCAGTGCCTCACCACCCTCAGAGTGAAGAATTTCTTCCTTATATCTAATCTAAATCTTCCCTCTTTCAGTTAAAGCCATTACCCCTTGTCCTATCACTACATGCCCTTGTAAAAAGTCCCTCTCCAGCTTTCTTGTAGGCCCCCTTCAGGTACTAGAAGGTTGCTATAAGGTCTCCCTGGAGCCTTCTCTTCTCCAGGCTGAACAACCCCAACTCTTTCAGCCTGTCTTCATAGGGGAGGTGCTCCAGCCCTCTGATCATCTTGGCCCTCCTCTGGACTCGCTCCAACAGGTCCATGTCCTTCTTATGTTGGGG
Organism: Phoebastria nigripes; assembly: GCA_035582835.1. NCBI lineage: Eukaryota > Metazoa > Chordata > Aves > Procellariiformes > Diomedeidae > Phoebastria > Phoebastria nigripes. The sequence goes on from JAYKAV010002673.1 coordinate 276,512, forward strand.
ACCCCAGAGCATCTCTGAAGCCTCTCTGTCTCTTTCTTTTAATGAAAGATGAGATTTTACTTGCTTGTGATTCTCTGGCTATCCGGAAAAACCTCCTACCGGGTAAAAAAGAAAATAAAATTTGAAGGATAATGAAAGCAGAGAAGCAGTGGTATATTCAGCATTGTTTGAGGTGGACTCGTCCTAGCTGAACCTCTGAATGTGGTCCCTTAGGTTCCAGGCACTTCAGGTACCATTTTTCCAAAAAAATTTGCATGTCCTATTTTCCTACAGGGACTAGAGAGAAAAGAGAGGGTGACTGGCCGAGACAGAGACATCAGATGATCTTATCTGTAGTGCCCTTAATTCAAGGACAGATGCCTTTCTAAAATGAATGTTCAGTTCAGTGAGTTGTTGAGCTCAGTAATAGGCATCAAAGCATGCGTAAGAAGTCTTTGCAGACGCTATCAGCTTTGTGGGACTAATCTCACTAGGCTCTTGTTATAATCAGAAAAGACTGAATGAATCAGGTACAGAAAGAGTCTGCATTTATAGCCATCTACAGGGGCCTCCCTCTCCCTTGATTGTAGGAGGAGCATAGGGAGAAAGTAGCCTCAGTAGGGAAAAGTTGGCCATTTGTTACATTCTGGGGTAGCCGCAAAATAAAATCACAAGGATGTAATGGTCCTTCTCATCCTTAAAAGAAACTGGGCACAGTTCATGAGCCACTTATGTCCAAGTAGGATCTCGCCCTGTAGATATCGACAGGATATTGCAGGAGTTGGGGCAAGTGGTTTCAGAGAGTTCCCTCATAAGCTGCAGTCACTGTGCAGTGTTCCCTACCTGCGAGTTATGTGGCATGAAGGTGACTTTGCCAGGAGCTGCAGCCTGTGAGTAATGTGTTCTGAATGCTTGCTCGCTTTCCCGACAAAGTGAGGTGTTGCATCCTGCAGCAGCCAGGCACGAACGCAAATAATGAAATGAGGCTGACCAAACAGCCAGCAGGGATATGTGGGGCTGACTCAGGTCTTTGTCGATTTCCCCACCACCACCTTAAAAATAAAACAGTTCAGAGAAATGGTTTTGCTTTTTGACTGCACCAGCAATATTAGTTTCATGCTAAAAAATAGCCTGAAGGAAGTGGTGGTATCTGTGAATCAATTACCCTTTTAAGTGAATGAATTAAGCGGCTGAATGTGAACCCTCTAAGTTTTTACCAAGGAAATGTTAATTTAGCCTTGAGTGAGGAACACTGCAAAATCAGCCTATGTTATAGGCTGGAGAAAAAAAAAAATCTTGTACATGTGTGCCTGCAAGCTCTCCCAAACACTTCCTTCCCACAGTGGACACACAACATCAAGCCCATCTCAGTGTCTTGCATSCTTGTAATTTCCGTCCTGTTACACCCTTTCCAACTCTGCCACTGTCTGTTGTGATCCTTGCTGTGTAAAGCCCACTGTAAATTGTCAGATATTCAGAGTATGGAGCTGTCACTTCATGTGCTTGTAAAGCACGCTGCATGCCCATGGATTGCTGTGACTCAAGAGAAAGTGTTTGGTCTCAGGATGTGGCTAGCCAGTGTGGTAGGGCACATGCGGTGTGCCCCAAATCCTATGATTCCCTACCTAGGCACAACAGCCTGGCTTAGTATTGCAGCAGTAACACCTCAAATATTTTGGGCAGGTGTCAGTGAAAAGGACACAGTCTAAGTCCTGAAAACCTTTACACTGTAAGTAGCAAGGCTTGCAAAAAAATGAAACAAGGTGCCTTTGATTTCTGGGAGGTGGGCAAAGAAGTAAAGGCAGAAAAAGAGCTAAAACCAGGGCATGCCCATGGACTGCCATTTGCTCATGTTGCTGTTTTGTTCCCTGAGTCAGCAGATAGGCTAGTCACAGTCAATATGCTACAGCTGCATATATGAACTGTATGTAAGATTGATGAGTCAGAGAACTCTTATCTCAGTTAGAGTCAGTGGTAATTCTGCCCTTGTCTTCAGTAAGTGCAAGAATGGGACATTTTGGTTTGTCAGACCTAATTCCCTAAATGCTTTACTTCTGTGAGTTAATTCATTACAGTGGGAAAAGGCCAATGACGTGGACTTAGCACTACTGTGTCTTTGCGGGAAAACCTCTACAGGATGAGCTGAGAGTCCCTTCTGTTCTTTTGGATGTTGAAGTCATTTTGCTGTTTAGGTATCAGCATCTTTATTGGGAAGATAAGTTATCACCCTGGATGGATGAGCTTAAATGAAAACTCTGCCAACTCCCTTTCAAAAAGATGCTTTTAATTTCCTTTTTCTTATTTTTTTTCCCCCATGAGTTCCAGTATTGAGGATCTGAAAAATTCTGAAGCCAAGCTGTGCTTGCCAGGTCAGTGACAGGATAATCCCTGACTGCTCTGAATTTAAGACAGAGGCATAGGGACATCATCAGTTTCATCATTCATTTTTCTTGATAAATGACAAACACTGTGAAGAAGACCTGTTCCCCACATGAGGAACACACACTTGCTCAGCAGAACCAAGTTGCTTCTTTTGCTTAGGAGATCATTGCTGTGTAAGGAGCAGCCACCTTTGGCAAGGTTCCTGCTGACCCCATTGACAGATCTCAAGGAAAACCTGCTTTTGCAGGGATCTTTCTGTGTAACGAGTGCTTTGCTGTATGCAGGCAAATTAAAACCCTGTTTGCTCTATGGTTTCGATGCTCCAACAGGGATTTCTGATGATACTTTTTTATATTTGGGGTCTTTCAGCTGCATTTTTGCCTGTCATTGGATGTTTTAATGCATATATTCCAGCAATAGATATGCTGGCATCCTCCCAGCAACCTTTAACTGTCCTTTAAGCAAATTGCAATCAGCATAACTAGTTTTAGCAGAACTTTGATTGAGAAATGTGATCTGGGAGGCTCTTACACATGGTTGGATAATACAATCTACAGGGTTCTCACTAAAAGCATTTTTGCTAATGAACAATTAACTTTGGACTTTAGTTTTCCACCTGGTGAATTTTCAGCTGAGTTGAACTTCCAGCTGCGACACTGAAGGGCAGTGCCAGCCTTTGAACAAAAATAGTAGGCTGGGTGTGGAAATATCCTCTGCAAGACAGACTTGAGTGGATGCCTTGTATCAGTGAGGGTGTCCCGTTTCCATAGGCAATGATGAAGGCTAGACACTCAGAGGAAAAGAACCCACATGATTTTAGTAGAGGCTTTGCTGCCCCTCTAAGCCTATCCAGGTGAAGCTGACGAAAGGTGTTGGTGTATTTGAGTGATGACTTGTGCCCATTCATTCTGTGCCATTTTGGTTTTCTTGGCATCTGACTGGGTTCTTTCTAGAGCAGTGGAATGGGAGAAGCAAATTGGCTTTTGTAGTTTTTTTCCCCTCCTGCTAATGTTGAAAAGTGGTAGGACAGCGATTTGTGAGTTTCGGGTGATGGCTATACAGTGAAGGCAGTACCCGAATTTGGACCTTGTGCTGGGGATGGAAGTTTGCTCCAATGGATGCAGATGGCTTTTATGGACAGAGTTCTTCCCTCCTCTCTCATCACTGATCCCATACCAAAGATCCCCTTGCACCTTCTCTGCCTTTGTATTTTTTAAAACCTCGGAGTCTTTACTCCTCCAGAGGAAGATCAACTCTTCTTATGTGAACATCACGGTTGTTTTCTGTGAATGTGTAAGCAATATATCATGCAACAGAACTGCTCAGGGCAGCAGGGGACTGGAAGCAGTTACCCACTGAGGTTCATGGAACGTTGTAACTCTGAAAGCATGCTGCAGCTCATGAATCACTTTTCCTTTACACCAGTGGGGGATGTGACTGGAAAATACATCTAGACACCATAAAAATCCAAGTTCAGGTACCATAAAGAAAAGAAAATCTGTAAATTCTTACCCTTCATTTAATAATTTTTATAGGAACTTCCCCTAAATTCCCAGTAATGAAACTTAACTGAAAATTGAGAGCAAAAAGTAGTCCATCAAACTTAAATCAGCCATGGTGCAAACATAAAACAAAAAAAGCCATAGAATGGAGGCCTCCACTTTTCACCAGAAGCATTGGTTGCAAGTCCATTGCTTTATTTCTTCCTATTTCTCAGTTCTTGCTTTGACATTCAATTCATGATGCCAAAATTATTTCCCATGCACTGTAGACTCTAGAACTTTAGAATATGATTTTCTTTTTCTTCCCTTTATTTATTTTTTTCTTAGCCTGGCTCAATTAGTAGCAAAGCTCCCAAATGTACTTCTACTCAAGGTATAATCCTGTATCTGTGGAGCAAGTATGTAAGACGGTTTTTCATTCTCCTTAAAGCAAAATGGAAATTTTAAACTTCCATCAAAATGTTCTAACTTCTCAATGAGAAAAATCGCTGTCCTACTAAAATTCAGAAGCCAAAAACTGGGTAAAAAAGATTTTTCCCCTCTTCTTTATTCGTTTATTGGCATCTATAGCCTCAGAGGCTAACATGACGTTCTACAGAACTGGAGACGGCTCTTACCCATATTAGAGCATCACTTTCAGTTTTCTTTGCAAACCCAGAATGTAACATGGCAGCACCTCTTGTGGTTCATAATCTGAAAGCTACTTTTGTCGCCACAATGAAGTAGAAATATCAAACCTGAGAAGTCAGTAAGGAGAAGAATATGTGGCTCAATTCTTTACGCTAGTCCAAGTGCACTACTTGGAGAAGATTATAAACCAGCCAAAAAAACAACACTGCTGTGCATTAAAAGATAAATTGCAAGGAAAATTTGAATTATGAAAGTCAAAGATTACTCAATGTGAAACCATTTAAAAATGCATTTATCTTCATGAAAAAGCAACTGTTAAAACTGGCCTAAGTATTTATGTTTAACCTTGATTGTTAAGTCCCTTGTAAGAAAATCCTAGCAGTTTTCTTTAGAAAAATAGCAGTTAATGAAGTTGCCATTGGGTGTAGCTATTGTGTTACTCTCTCCTTAGATGATCGTATAACAAACACAGAACTGTTTATTTTTGCATGACAGCCAGTATAGAAAAATTATTTCTCCATAATAATTTCAGGTTCGGCAGTGTCTTAGAAGGATGACAGAAATCACACTAATTATTAGCATTCCCTACAGCGTGAAAGGAAAGAGTTTACCATAACTCCATTCTTGTAACTGATGCATATTTTAATCATTGAACTGTTTAAAAAAAATACATACAGTACATTTTGTGCTTGAGTTTGAAGTTGGCATACTTGAGGAGATGTGTCTTTCCCTAGTTTGAATAAATTTGGTTTTGAAATAACAATGATCTGGAGGAGTGGAAAAAATCCACTTAAAGCTAATGAAACCTTGAGAGTATGCAGAGATGTCTCATAAGCAGATTCTGTGTGCCTAGCAGAACTTGTTGTTCTACTCCCACGTGATTAGTTGTTCTCATGGGAATAAAGACAGCGAAATAAATGGTTCTCCCTCCCTCTCCCTCCTTCCCCAGCATATGGGACACTGAGATGTAAGCATTCACCTGTTTTTTAAAATGCTAGTGGGCAAAGTAAGAGAAGTAAGAGGACCACAGGACTAGGCCAAAATAACACAGTGACCATTGATTCTTCTCAGATCTATTGAAGAGCTCACCACTTCTAGACTGGTGCCTTTGTACAAATTTAAAAGGCTGAATTTATGCCGCTTAGCAGACTTTGAGTGTATTATATATCTAATGTTAAAAACATCGCTTTTAAGATAGGGGTATGATGCAATAATAAAATCACTTGAACAGTGGTAGAGATAAGGACTCTTCAGAGCTTCTGAGATTTAAATGTTCAGATGGCAGGGCGAAGGACATTCCTCCTGTATCAAGGGCTAGTCTGTTCCCTGCTCTTCCGCTGCAGTGCAAACATATGTGGCTTCCCAGGGGAAGGACAGAAGAGTCACATTCTCTCTGATTTTCTCGTAGGTTATGAAAGTAGAGCTTGCAGGATGGAAAACATGGTGGCATAAGTGATGTCTTGGAGACCCATTGTGCTGTGTCTTCATTTGAAGCTATAGTTGCCTCCAAGCAGGGATATGGTCTCTGTAGTCATACTGAATGGCTTCAAACACAATTCTGGTTTTAGCCCTAGCAGCTTCATTTTTCAAACTAAATTTTTTAAGTGATCTAAAGCTGGCTTCTGAGCATCTTAAAGCTTCAGCTGACACAGCAGTTTTGTTTCTGGAGTACTATAAAATACCCGTAAGAAAAATAATTAACTGTATTGCTCTAATTTGGTGTTCATTAAAGAGAGGGAGTTCTAACCCTGACTTGCACTAACACACAGTATAACCTGATGTTTTCATGCACCTTCACACAGGTCTGTTGGTCTGCAGACCCTTCAGCACTTGTAACTATGGAGTGTCAGAGAATGACCTGTGCCAGGATGCAGGGAAAAATCAGACTCCAGGCTAGGATGATAAAGAAGGAGCAAGTGACAAATGAATATGAGACTCCTTCAACAGAGTCAGTGATAGTCACTAATCTTGGTCTTAACCAGAAACATTTCTACAGCCATTTTAAATGGGCAGTTATCTGCTCAGCTATCAGTCGGTTTATTTGTGATCCAAGTTACTTAAGACATGTTAGTTCAATGGAACTAGCGAGTCACCCGCAGTTAACTATTTGATTCTTTTTCAAAATATTTTTTAGGCAATCAACTAAAATATCCCTAAGACTCAGAAACCTACTAGTAGAGTAAAAAAATACTAAGAATTTTATATTTGAGCCAGAGAATTATAGGAAATGTGTCAGATTCAAGAGTCCCAAAGAGTCCCAAAGAGTGAAATAAGCATGTTGTCCTTTTGAAAATATTAACTCTGTCCATGAATTTGATAAGGTATATTACAAGATCCCATGCTTGACATATGGTTATTCCATATCAGAATATTGATAATCAATATACAAAAAACATCTGGTGTTCATAAAAAAAAAGGTGTAGCTAGGAAGTTATTGGTAAATTATACTTCGGCCAGTTTTAACTCATTAGGAGGACAAAGAGCCTTTTTTCTGCTCTCATTTTGGCTCTTGCAATGGGTCTGCTACCTATTTTAGCCTTTGATCTTTCTACAGGCAGGTGTTAATCAGGTAAGACCTCATCATGCTTCTTGTTTCCCAGCTGCAGGAGAGCCACGGAGGGCCCTGCAGTTCCTCCTCATTCAACAGCAGCATCAAGTTAGCATGGATGAAGGGAGCAGGTCTTATTTATGCTCTTGTGACATTTTCAGTAGAGTCTTATTGTGATTTTGCATTGTACCTCCAGACAAAGCCTGCTTCCAGGGCTCTGGCTGTGATGACTTTTTCAGTTGCATTGCATTAGAAGGACATTACAGAATTGTAGCGCTAAAAGTTACATTGGAGGATAAAGATGAAAGAAAAGGAAAGCAAAAAAGAGTAAGTAAGTGTGGTGTTTGTAAGAACAGAGAACAACCTAAGAACCACATTAAAGATAATCAGAATGAAAGTTAAAAAGAATTACTTGCAGTATGAAAAACAGTACTCCACTATGAGAAAGGAGGTGGGAGAATTATCGAAGTCAAGTTTTCCTAAATCTTATGTAGCCATTAAAAAATGGTTTCCAAGCAACCAGAACATGTAGATAGCCCCAGGAGTAAGAGGTATTATGAATGCTTGGAGACACAAAGAAGAAGAGAAAGATGAAACAGAGCTGGAGTCAGGCCAGGAAGATGCTGGAGTGGAACGCTTCCTTCACGCAGCGCCAGCACTGCAGCCGGTGAGGCACAGGGTGAGCTGCCTTGTGCTGAGAAGGTCCACCAAAAGAAGGAAAATGAAGGAAAGAAAGCATACAGGGAGTGGAAGAACCTAGATGAAAATCATATGCTTTGWATCGCTCTTTTAGACCTTCCATTAAAACAAATGGGCAAGAGTACATATCTTGCTGGATCTAATTATCTTTATTTTGCAGAAGACTGACATTTACAGTTCCCCTGTACTTTATTCTAGCCATTTAAGAAATGTTCTTGTTAGCTTTTGTACAGATCAGTAATTGTTCACTTCTTATTCTGGCAAATCTTTCATTAATGGCTGGATTTAATCACAAAGGAGAAAGATGAGTGTCTAAAAAATTGCTAGTTGGCTAGATATGTTGCAAAAGGTGTATAATTGAGTGAATTTGATAGAAAACACTGAAAAGCTGCTCAAAATTGTTGTAATATTGCCAGCCAGGGTAAACTGGGTTTGTAGAGTATGGTTCTGTGTACTCTGAATTATTGATAAACAAGCCACAAAACTCCTCATATCATCCTTGTGGAGAAAACTTGGATATGCTTTTCAAAATTGATATATAACCTAAGAAGTAACTGCTCTAGTTCACACACTGGAAGAGGTTGCCCAGAGAGGTTGTGGAGTCTCCATCCTTGCAGATATTCAAAACCTGCCTGGACATGGTCCTGGGCAGCCCGCTCTACGTGGCTCTGCTTGATCAGGGGGGTTGGACCAGATGACCTCCAGAGGTCCCTTCCTACCTCAACTGTTCTGTGATTCTGTGAAATATAGGAGGGTCCATGTCAACAAGTTTTGAGGTGAGAACATTTATCTATTCTCTCTTTGTTTTACCCTGTTTTTCCTAAGTATATGGCTCCCCTGACCTCTCGTTTAAAACTCACTAAGTGCAGCCCAGGGGACTACAGCACTCCAGAAGTCATGGGACTGAAGCCTCCCGAAAGCTGCTCCCAGCTGAATCTAGTGGCAATACAGCTAACCACCTGCATGCCGGGGATCCAGATCTCTTCCTTGCTGTGTCCAACAAACTCAGAACCTACCTTTGTTCTTGAGTTAAATCTGATATTTGCCATGCATGTACATATCTAAGTACATTTTCAGCTGGTTTTACTGTGGAAGGTTCTCAATGGCAAATTTCTCCAACCCGCTCTTTATGTTATATAAATCCTCACAGTAAATAAATTAAGTAATGTATGTCTCAATACTGATGCACTGAACATCACCCACACCAATCTAAGGACTGCTTATTTTCTCACATTTGTAGGAATAAAATATCTCTGTGGCCTTTTCCCCTAAATCAGTTTTCTTTAACATAGGTAACTGCAGTCAGTAGTTACTAGGGGAAAGGATGGTCTGACATGCAGCAAACAGGCCACATGATTGTTTATCCTCATTTCTTCTCTGGGAAGTGAGGTTAAAATTATCATGTTTGCAGCTGTTTTGATGGGCAATTGGGAAGCCTGGGACATTTTTGTTTGTTACCTTTTTTTGGAGTGTAGTTTAGATCTGGGTGATCACCAGGAACCCCCTACATTTCAGTTCTTACAGAGAGGGGTAAGAGCCAGAGGAAAATGTCTTCCAATCTCAGAGGAGCCATCTCTTTGTAAAATGTCTGCTAATTACTTAGGCCAATGCAACAAAGGCTGAGATCAACACATTAAATCTGAATGGAGAAGAACCATCCCAGAGAAGATGGAAACTCCTCTACAGCATTCATTGTCTTGCGCTTTGCATGATGCCTTGTCAAATGTCTCAGGACATGTTCCCAACATGGAGAAAATTTAATAATTCTTTTAGTTAATATTTTTCAGCAAAATGTCATTTTCAAAGCTTGTTNAAAAAAAAAAAAAAAAAAAAAAAGTAAAAAAAGAGAAAGAACTAAAAAGAAAAGCCAGAAGGTTCTAATGGAGTTATATTGGCTATACCAAAGTTGACCGTCTTTGGATTAGTGAAATTATCCACAGTTGAAAAAGACTGTAGACCTTGCCAAATGTGGCTGCAGTCAGAAAGGCCTGAGTGTATTCAGTAGGGAAGAACACAGATCAAATTCTCCATCTTCCAGGTTTCTTCCTGAAGCCATGTATTGCTTGCATCTTTCTTGAGAGGAGAAACATAGGGCACATGCACTACCACTTTGGTGTCCAGAAGCTGCCTTCTACCTGAAGGAATGTCAGCATGATCAGCTTTGAGGCTTTCTTATGGCTCCTGGCACAGCAGCAGAATTTAACCTTAAGTAAATCACTATTACAGCGAGATACAGTCTGCAGCAATTTACCTTTATTTACTCACAAGTTTTCCTGTCAGTGACCAAGAACCATTTCAACAGCTAATGGAAAACATAAATCACATCCTTCTTTTTGATGTATCTATAATGTGTATCTAGACAATGATTTAATTACCAAAAAGCACTCTGAGCCTCTGATTCATCTCTAACTTTTTTTTGAAAGTCCGAGGATTTTTTAATAGATACTCTTGAGTAAATGGGTGATGATCAGCTGTGATTTACATAGGCTGTTAACCTGTTAATGTAGTATTTGATTTCCATCTCAATTTCCTACTAATTCCTTACCTATGAGTAAGGAACTTCATACAGMCACTTCAGCTTATACAGCTCCATTTCTGCCTGTCCAAAAGGCTTTTCTCCATTCTAGGAGTGATGTACTATAGGCATTTCACTAAAATGCTGCAGGAGCACAGAAGTGGCTGAGCTATATACAAGGTACCCTGCTTCTGGTACTTCAGCGGCAGGCTCTAAATTGAAGAGAATAATTTGGGAGAATAGCTAGAAACAATTCTGAATGCTTTGAACTGAGTTAGAAAAAGATTTGGCTTTGCAAAAATAAAATGAATGTAGACCTGATTCTCCAATCTATCATCCCAATTTTTTATCGGTGTAACCTCATAGACTTGCATGGACTTAAACCAATACACAGCTAAGACAAAGGAGATAAGAGCTGGGCTCCTGCGAGTTTTAGGAAGTGTGCTGCAGTGCAGTGCCTGATCTGCAGTGTTGAATTCAAAGTGCAACAGAGAAAGCAGTCATGTTAAACTGCCTAATCCCACACCCTCATCCCCTTTTTCAACTAAGGGTAATATTTTCATCAGGCAATTTGGGAAAGGCACATTTCAACTGAGGACAAATTGCAGAAGTCGTCCTGTTTCTGTTGGAAGAAAATGTAGTTAGTTTTGAGCTGGTAAGGATTAAATGAGATTGAAAAGATGGTGGATTTATTTTTTTATTATTATGCAAAAAAGAATTTTGAGTAGGAAAATCAGCTGGCTGGGAAGAATAACAAGGAAACTGGGAAAAATAATAGGTAGTAAAATACACAGGAGCAAAAAGCAGTCAGATTGGAGAAAAAAAACAGCACCAAAAAAACCCCTAACACAAAGTTATTTTTTTTTCCTTAAAGACAGAAGTCTCTTGGATAGGGAACAATAGAAAACTAGGAAATGGCCCAGTGGATGCAGATCCAGGGAAGGCCACGGATCTTTGCGACGATGCCGAATGCACAGACTACAGAGGGGCTCTGCATAGATACTACACTCTGCTCTGACAAATCTGATTGCAGGAGAAAGACTGCATATGGATATTCACAGAATACTGAATCAACACAACGCCGATACGCATTATAAAGTTATCCCAACAGGATCTGGGAGGACTGTGGGCCTTGTGCTTAATGCCAGGCCACTGTAGGGACGTTGGGTAGGGGGAGCTCTCTGTTCCTTTTAATTATGTTTTTAAAAAAGTGCATTGTTTCCTAAGTCATTTGGGAAGAAGGGGTATGTGGGCAGAAATAATTCAGCATTAGAAGGAAGATCCCAGTGAGAAACTATTTTTGTATGGGCAGATGGATTTGAAACCGCAGTTGGCTCAGTGCTGTTCCTAATCTATAATAAGAAACTGTTGTTCTATGTGATATCCTGGCCATATGCTAAAGCCAGAGGACAGTCTATTATAAAAGAGTGAAGAATAGTTTATCTTTCTGAATTTGTTCATCCACTCTGTGGCTCCTGCTTCTTCATCAGACAAGGAAAGCTCAGAGGATGGAAGCAGATATTCCTCTTGATTCCTGTCTTTATCATAAGAATGGAACATTCTCCATCTTTCCTGAAAAATATGGTTTTCAAAACAGACAAGAATGAACGGAACTTTCAGGCTCAGAGGTTTTAAATAACTCCATCTCTCAGGCCTGTACTCTATTTTATGCCATGCTAGTGGGAGGGGGCACAAAGCACTTCAGTTGTATGGAAAATGTGCAGGCGACTAGGGAGAAAGGAAAAAACACAGAGTGTTTTCTCTTCATGGCATTACATCAGACCTTTTTGCATGTACTGTCCTAGACAGCTGTCACTCTCTTGTCCACTCCTCCTCTTCTCAAGAAACACTGTTTTGATTTACAGGCTTTTTTTCCTTTGGAAGGTAGAACCAATCCAGACACATGAATAAGGTCAATGAATAAGAGTCTTGGTGCCTTGAGGAAAACAGCAGGACAAAAGTGAAAGCTGGATTTGTAAGTGTCAAGAGACAAGACCAGGATCACGCACAATTATGTCAACCTGCAGGATAAGGAGCTGCTACAACTTAGTGAGTAGAAAAAGTAGATGGGAAAAACACCCTAGACTCATTCCTTCTTTGGAAGAGACTTTACACAGAGCCTGGAAAACTGAATTGGTATGTAAGAGTGGGTATACAGATTCACTGAAAGAAAAATGAAAGGTAACTGAAGGGGCACTCAACAGTTACCCCAGAAACTCCTTACAGTCCTTCTGGCTTGTGAAGGAGACTGGCTGCAGAAGAGAAATTGCTTGTGCATCCTTAGTCTCTCACTGTAACAGTCTGTAAATAAGCCAAGGGGGAGATCACAAACTTGACACCTATTGACAGCSTATGTGCAATGGTGGACAATGTCCTCCTGGCTAAGGACACTTGCAGAGCAGCCTGGCCAATGTGAAACCTTGCAACGAACCTGGCAGAGTACCTCCATTTCCACATATTACATTTCACATTTATGTAGTTGCAGAGTTTCACATTGCTCTTTGAGTTATTTCTAGAAGCTGCAGATGCAGTAGTTGGTAGACAGTACTGTTAATATGTCTTTATATAAATTTATTTTGCTTGTTTGGTCCTGTCATGGTTGTGTTAAGGAAGGGAGACTGGATCCTTAAGAAGAGTAAGAAGCACTTGGGTGGGCTGGAGCTGCTGCTCCCTGTGTCAGATATATTCTCAGATTTCCAAACGCAAATGCTACAACATTCTCATTCTTAGCCAAAATATAAAATTTAAGAAAAGGTATGAATATTGCCAAGACATGCATATTTGTCAGAAGGAACACAGAGTTGGTTGAAATATTTCCATTGAGCTATAGAATCTGTACTTTTTGGCCTGTGTCCTTCTGGTTTAACATCCATTTTTCAAGTGATATATTTGCTGAAAGKTATGTTAAATATCAGGAACGTACATATAATTTCAAGTGAACTAGGACTTACTAGAGTTGTGGTATCACATCAAGGTTCTGGGATTTAAGTGAGATGGCTGAATACATGTATTTCAAAAGGTGGACAGCTCTACAGGTAGGTTGGCACATACCTATTCAGTCCAGAAAAGCATCGTGTTAGCATTTCCAAGCCAGCTGCAAGCTAAGTAATGCATCTACACTCTGAAGGACAATGCTCTGCAGGTGCCAGCACCAGTCCCAAGGGTAGAGGACTTGGCACAGTGCTGACTATGGACTAATTCACCCTGCTTCTCAGACAGCTTATTGGTTTAGGCAGCACATCTCACTGAGAGCATTATCCTCCTTCCAGGCCAGCAGCTGACTTGGGGAACTCAGCGCCCTTCTCTGCTTTTCAGGGCACACAAGTGCTCTGCAATTGCCAGTTTGGTTTGACTTTACCATGTTTTTCTTCTAAATCTCTTACCAATGTCACAGGYCATTTAGTCGAAGAAGTTTTTTTTAAAAAGGGAAATATATATCTTTGTCACAGACCTAGGAATGGCCTGATTTTCTTGACAAAATCTATTCTTGACTTTCCAGGCATAACCATTTCCAGTGAAAATGGAGTAACTTTATAATAATACCTGGCCTGTCTTTCAGGCCATTTTGACTGCAGCATGAGTTTTTCTTATATTACAAATATGATTTGCATTTAGAAAGGCTGAGGGATACACCTTATTATAAATGAAACTGTTTATACACAAACAAGAATTAACTAATATAGTGGATTACAAAGCATGCCTCTTTATTGCCTAAGGTCCAGAGAAAGCTCTTAGATCTAGTAAAAAACCAGAGGAAAATGGTTGTGAATATTCAGCTCTCTTATTCCACAGGTCTGGTAAATGGTTACTTATACAGCCAAAAGTTTTCAGTTGTGATTTTACAGAAGCTGTTTTGTTTTCCACACCCATTTCTGCCCTCCTCCTTGTTTGCCTGTTTCTCTAGCACTTTACTGAAAAAATATGATGCAAGAGAATGAGATGACAAATTCAATTTTCATGTTTTCATTTTCTTGGAAAAATGTGACTAAAAAAACTGTTTTACTTTAATTTAAGCCCCTCTTAAATGATTGTTTATTGGAAGAAGTTCAGCCACCTTCAGAAACAGTAGAGCACTAGCTAGTAAAACCAGAATGCTGGTCTGTCCTGACTTTGCTTTGCAGTGAGGTTGCATGCCATTGCATGAAATTACTCATTTGAATGGGTTGTAAGAAACAAAGGCTGAATATCTCTGTTCCTGTCAGACTGCTGTGCTAGAGAAGATCGTGAATGCCATTTTGTTTTCAAATGAGACTCGAGATATTGGGAGATCTATTGTCTTGAAGGGCAAGAAATGAAGCTTATTATGTTAAACCAAGGAGAAAAGAAATAAAATTAAATGCTTTTAGGAGGGGCAGAAAAGGGTGTGTGCTTCATTAATTTTAACTGACGAAAAGGTAGAACCAAATGAAAGTCGAGTAGGAATGAACTGCCTACAGCTCTGAAACAACAGAAGGGATTCTTTGACATGATGTTGTATATAATTGGTTTGTTATAATAAATTAAGAAAGGTGTAATATAATCTAGAAGTTATCCTAAATCTAGGAAAGACAAAATTGGCTGATGGCCTATTCATGGTGGAGAGAGTAAAGAATACATTTAAGACTGTGCAGAAATGGAAGAAGCACTCGAGAAACAAAAATCTGAAAGGGATGAATGAGAATAAACTCAATGGATAAAAGACAGGCAGTCTGACTTTTGTGTTACTGTGTAGGGTATGAAGGCACAATCCCTTCATATAAGCTATTTCTGACCAGACCTATCAGGTTCTACTGACTTTTGCAAGCTCAGGTGGAGGACAGCAGTGTTTGGAGATAGTAACTTGAATGCTYATGGAAATGGATAAAAGATAGGTTGACATCAAAACCAGACATTATCATTCTGTCAGAAGAAAAGTCCTAAGATTAGAGGAGATGAGGCTTATGTGTAGAAAGGTTCCAGCCCTGGCGTACAAAAAAAAGATATTATTTATATTCCATAGGGGAAAATGTTATTTGTGGTAATCCTACTGGAATAGGAATTCAGCTATATAAAAGACCACTCTAATGCCAATAATAAACAAAGCAAGGTTTTTAATTCGGGCGAAATTCTTTCCAGACATTGCCCTACTCAGGTCACCATTTGTGACAGTCATTATTAATATGATTAATTTTGATGCATCAAAATGTGCTTAAGTGTTTGTTTTGCCAGATAGACATCCAGATACCTGAAAACACTGAATATTTCTGCCAAGAACCATTTGTCTTTTTCACAGATGAAAAAAAAGTCACATAACACTAATTATACTGTGACAATAACTTTAATTCTGTGGTTACATTATTCTGAAGAGAGAAGTCTATGTATTGATTGCCAGAAAAGCCATATGTTTWATGGCACTAAGTCAAAGAAGCTCATGAAACCAGCAGAAACCACGATGCTCTCAGGAGGTGGCTGTAATGGAGCACCATAAAAACAATTATAAATTTACCAGTCTGACTACAGGGTAGAAGCAGTTATAAATTTATTAGTCTGACCCAGAGAGACATAAAGTGCTCTAGAAAAAGATGGGATTAGATTTACTGATCAAAAATATAAAAGAGTGGGTTCAAAGAAAACAGTTAAGTCAATACAGTGTACTCCCAACACTTCAAATGACTGTCCTGCACCTGAAGCACTGAGGTTTGCTTATTTATGTAGCTCCAAAWACTAGCATTAATGAGACAAGACACCACTTTAAACCCACTCTCATAACTATAAATCCTTAGGGCCAGATGCAGATGCCCTTAATCATATGGGGTATGATCTCTCTTTCCCAGTTATACCATTTAAAATGCATTTGTGTGCTGGGAGCTACTTCCAGAACTGGGTGTACCTTCACAGCATTTGAAAACGTCCATCAAATTTGGAGGGAAGAGAAGCATGAGACTTGTGCAATTTTACAAGTTTTTCCACATTTTCCTTTTTTTGTTTTTTTTCCTGGAAACTCATTATATTTCTCTTTTCTTCATAGCATAATACTTCTATTCCTTATTAAAACATTCCTTCCCCAACTCTCCCCTCTTTATAAACTAAAAATTTTCTAAAATAATCTTACCTTCCACTTCTGCTCTGATATTCTCAAAGGTGCCTAAGRGGAGCTCCACTAATTTCTGAAGGGAAGCTGGTAAAATCTCAGACATAATCTGCAAGATGGTAGTGAATAAGAAATGGAAATAATTCATTAAAAATGAGTCTGGTAATGAATTCTTTGAGAGCTGGAATTTTTTTCTTAATGATGTGAAAGGAAGAGGAAGATCTTTTCAGAAGAMAGGTAGTAAAAAGGACATAAATTTTAATTTTTTATTAACTTAAAATAATAGCACTAAGGATGGCAGCATTGGTTGAACTGTTTTCTCTGCCATGCTATATACTGCACCAGGGAAAAATAAATGCAAGCAGATATGCCCCTACCCTTACTTCTTGTTATTAGAGGTCAATCTCAAGACTTCCCTTGTCTCACATTTGCTCAATGTATCTATTTGCTGGTAAGCTAGCCATTCAGCAGGTGTGCTTGTTGATCTTCTACAGCAAATTCATTATGTGTCTCCYTTTTGCTTCTCCACAGCTTCTCAGCAAATACCTCTGAAAACCTCCATACTGGGCTGTTATTTAGCACGTCCTGGGGGCAAACACAGATTTACAGGCTTGGAAAGCTGTGGTTGCAGACAATACATGCACTCCAGGGCACGCGGGCACAGCCACTCTACCTCTTCTTCTGCCAACACAAGCATATTCCCAGTGCAGCTGGGTCCTGCAGTTTTAGGATAATATTGTTTCAGTCTCCTGCAGGACACCTACTCCAAACTGATGGGGGCCAGGACCCAGCAGAAGTTTTTCCTGTGGGTCATCATGCCCCCCACCAAAAGGAAAGGTAAGTGCAGTGGAATCAGGTCTAAAAGCAGATGATGAAATTGTGGAGAGTAGGTGGAGATTGGTTCACTGAAGGATGATGTGACAGGGAATGACAGGAGATGGGTGTCTCATATGTCCTCGGTCTTTCTCAGACACTCAGTAATTGGGCTTGTGTCAGGAACGGTGGTTCAGACTTTATTTAACTTAACCATTGCCCTCCCCTATTACTAATCATGCAGTGACACTTCATCTGTCATGTCTTAACAAGCTGGAATGTTGGAAGCTGTGACACATTTCTCAAGAATGGTGAAAAATGATTTGTAAGACCGTCTTTTCAGATTCATCATAGCAGTGTTTTCATTGATTAACAGATACGCTGAGTGCTGTATATTTTGTAGGCTGACATACGTATCATCATTGTCCCTTTATCTGTCTCCATATAGTATTTATTATCTCAGACACACCAATAGTTTACAAAATGATTAAATGTGCCTTTAAATAAATACAAAGGATATGAAAATGATTACAATAATTGTTTTATCRCCTGGGTTGCTATTTATCAGCTCTCTTGTAGTTATGAACGGATTCACCCTTCAGACAAGACACCTTCTATGAGATCTGTCAAAGCCAATGCYTGCAAGTACCTCAGTAAAATCAGCACTTTATCCCAGTCAAATTTTTCTGTCCTTCCCTATGTAAAATCCATACAGTAACCTCTAAGAAGATGGTGGCAGTGCAAATGTATTAAAATCTTTCAAACACTTGTCAGTTGTCAGATCCCTTGCTCAGGCCACACTTTTCTGCTGAATCCTTTTCTCACTGGGTACAGCTGAGAAGGAAAATCTTGAAGGAGCCAGTCAGTGCTCCCTTAGCCGTAAGCCCAACCCAGGCAGAGAGCAGGAGAGCCTGTACCAGCAGGGCAATCCAGCGTGAAACACTGCTGCTGAGGCCTAGAGGAGCACACGACAGCGTGCTGGAGCACCGGCTCCCTTCCTCTTTTCCTCTTTGAGGGAATTGTGATAACGAAAAGCARGAAGAAATTCTCTCTCTCCCTGCAGGGACACTTGCTTATTTTGGAGGAACCCTCACCAGGGCACTTCAAATACATCTCTTCTTTCTTTGCACTGATCTAAAGAAGATGAAGTCAGCAGTAGATCTGCCTTATAGCAGCTAGGAAGTTTCTTTTTTTCCTTTCCTTCCTCTCTATTTTCATTATTAGATGACGATGAATCAACACAATCAAGCTGCAAATTCCTTCCTTTTGTTTTGCTTTCTATTTTTCTCTCCAGTGGAAGTGACTGCTCGTTGGTGCAAGGCTAACAATTACAATAATTTATCCCTGAAGCGTTTTCAGATCATATTCTTTAGAGCTGAAGCTTTTCTTTATGGCTTTAAAGTTGGGGGTTTTGGTCATTGATTTTCTTTTTAATTAAAGGTTTCAACCCTTCAATTTTCATCTTGCACTTGAGCCATTGTAGCATGCTTCAGAAGCTTGCAAACTAAACTTCAAACGGAGGGCCTGTTTCTGCTCCCTTTGAAGTCATGACAAACCTCCTGTTGATTGCAGAGAGGGAAGCTGGACCAAAAGTACAAAGCACTTTTGTTTCTTTCTGATTTCTTCAGTTACYCTGCTATTGTACCATGTATCAGAGGTGCTGCAGACTTTTGTGGGCAAAACAGATACATCATTAAAACAACTTCCCTAGCAGCAGCTTATTAAGCTGCTACTTAAGCACAGTTAAGGGTCATTCAGCAACAACTTTGTCTGGTCTCCGCTGAACAGTCTAAACAGTCCAGCTGTCAGATCTTCCTATGGCCCACTGCAGAGCAAAAAGAGAGAGCCCAGAGGTGTTGCGACAGGCTCCTGAGATCAGTGGTCCTGGCGCAGGCTGCCAGGCAGAGCTGCCGAGGTGGCTCCAGTGCTAGAAAGTGCAAGTGTCCAGGGAGCATCTCTCTTTTAGGTAACATCACGGTTTCAGTGATTCTCAAATCACACTTTCTCAGAATTGCTGTTTTTGTAAGAAACAGTAGGAAAAGATAAGGACTTTGGCTTGATTGAGCTCAAAAGCCCTTGTATTATTTTTTAAATGGCGTTCCCTGCAGATTGGCAACTTTGCTTTCCTGCCAGGTCTAATCAGAAAGACACCTGAAATGGGTCAAGTGGGAAACAATACTTGTCCTAAACTTGGAAAACTTAGAAAAATTAGATTTTGTGCTCTGACAAGCCACCTTTGATAAGAGTGACCAGAATGAAATGACACTATCTTGGAAATGAAAGATGTGTCAACTTCTTTAGCCAGGTCATACGCAGAGATGAGTCTCCTTGCAATATGACAAAGGAGGAACGCACACTTGGGGGTTGTCATTGCCTGGATGTTGTGTGCTACGCACTGACATGAATGCTGGTAAGTTCTTCAAAATGCATCCCACTAAAGTTGTACTAGCCTTGCTGAAGTTCAGTGCTTGCAAGATGATTCTCATCTATCTATCACTCCTTTTTTCTATATGCTCCTGTCCTCATCTTTCTGACTCACTCCTTATCTCTCTTTTCTTCAGATGAAAGTGCAAAGAAACTGTCCTGCTGGGAGAGGATAAAAAGAATATGCATTCAGGAATGTGTCACTGGGGTAGTGACTGCCATTAGTGGTTGGCATAGGAGGGAGTTACAGATTTCCAAGAGCTAGTCTGGCAGTACTCCACATGGGAGAGGGAAAGGAGCAGCTGCTTGTCATGACTTTATGATATTTGTCAGGAATAAAAAACATGTTGGAAACCTAATTCCTGTAAAGAAGGATGGCCATAATTCACCAAAGCTGCCAGGGCGGGGGTCCCTCTCACTTGACAAAACCGAGCCATGGACACTCAGCTTCCTGAATTGCGAACAGAGTGTAGGAGCATCCTATTGTGTGATTCATTTGACCTATTTTAATTGACTTAGGATAATCGTCTTTAATTGTCTTTAGGATAAGATTGGTTGCAACCTAGAAGTTTCTACTTTCCTCTGTTGGTTATAAATTTGCAGAAAATGCTCTGCATCCAAACAAGGAGGATCAGGCATTACCAGCTGACAGTGCGGCCAGGTTGATGCCACCCCGATAGCCATGCTCAGGAAGTGAAAATTACAGGCCTGGAAATTGCTTAGGAGGTTAGAGTCAGCAGAGGGATCGGTGTTCAACAGGCCAGACTGCAGCGTGGTTCAAAGCAAATCTCTAATATGAATATTTGCTGGAAGACAATTGCATCGGATGAGACATTTGAGCCAGTCAGTTCATAGCCAATTTTGTAGATGCTGAATTCTAGAGCGGTCACTACTGGCTATGGACTGCGAATGGTACCCTTTGGTGTGTAAAGCAAAGAGGGAAACAACATCTGACAAATGGCAATGTCATGCTCGATGTTGTTTTCTGCAGCTATGAAAGGCAGGGAATTTTTCATCAAACACTGTAAGTGTGTTTATATGTACCTTCTCTGAGCTCCCAGTAGCACATGCCTTTCTCCCAGTCACCTCCATTGTTCACACCTGACTTTTACTCATTAAAAAGAAAATTCTTTCCTTAAAAACTAAAAATTCTGTGGATAAAACAATCTGTATTACAAAGTCTGCTATGACGTCAGAAGTGTTTCAAGGTATGTATGCTACAGAAGAATTTTCACGAGCATATGGCTTAATGGGCACATATATCTCCATAAAGAGTCCAGACAGCATTTTTCATTCCACTCTAGGAAGGATGTGTGGTCCGGTTATTAAGGAGAGAGATTACAAGGCAAGTGCCTGGTTTGTACTCAACTTTGCATGCAACACTAAGCAAATCCTACAGCTTCTCTGTGGCTTAGTTTTCCCATCTGTGAAATGAGAGTGATAGCACTCATTTATTTCACAGGGGTGAGTCTTAATTATTGTTTTTAGAATGCCTGCTGAGCTGGATGTGAATTCTTTCTTCTGCTGAAGTCAGTGCAGGTTTTGCTTTGTGTTCATTGCAAACGGATTGAGATTTCAGCCTCGAAGCAGTAACAGAATAAAGCTTCTGTCCTGTATTTGGAAACTCCTCTCTCCCCTGCTCATAGATACCTGAACAACTCTGTGATAGTACGAATCACACTGATTCAATTTATGAATTTATACCACAAAAACATTTAAAATTATAATATATGAATTTTCTGGTTTCTGTTTTCCATTTTTTTTCCAGCAGGGCTGGCTAAAGATGGCTTATCCACCCTGAATTTTTTTTAAGTCCTCAAGAGAACAAAACTTTTAGGAACCAAAGGAGATTAGTCAGCAGTGAGGTATTAAAACTCCCTTCCCCACTGCTGAAGAGCCTAATTCGTTAACAGCTGCATCCTTCCAGCTTTACCCGTCATTCAAGATATATTATTCCACAAAGAGTAACGGGAAACTTGAAATTGGGGAATTTAATTATCCTATCACCTCCTCCCTTGAATCTTTTACAAAAATTTAAGGAGGTAAAGCTGTCAGTCACCTCTTATGCATCTAAGATGGCTGGGCACAGGGACTTTGCGGTTGTCACGGAGAGAAAATCATAGTCATATCAAACATCAGGAAAAGACAAGCTTTGAAAAAATATCCAATGACAGATATTTTAAGAAGATTTAAAAAATATATACGGTATTAACTCATAAAAATTGAGAAATATCTATATTGAAAGATTTGATATCCCAGTCAGGAAGAATTTGAAAATTAGCATCTTGTCAAGAAGATAGGAAGAAATTTCAAGCGGTAAAGAAGGGCTATTAAAATAATGCATGACAACTTCTTTTGATGCTGAAGGAACAGTGAGAAGAAAAAACTTGAAGATTTTGGTTTTTCCAAAAAGAGAAGTCCACTGGGATTTTTAACGCTTGTATCTCTCTTTACTTCATTAAAGCTTAAATAGCAAGTAAGCCCATTGCTCACCAGCAAACTCCTGCCTTCCTTAGTGAATCCTGCACATTGAGAAGGCAGAGTCTGCTGCTTCCCAAAGTGCCTTGGCGGCATCTTCCCCACTGGTATGCAGTATCCCCCAGTACCCAGGGAACCAAATCCTCATGGAGCAGTGAAATACGCTTCCTGCATACAGGTTAGAAGTGAGAAGGCAAAGGTTCTGAATTTTCATTTAAAAAAGAGTATTTTTTCTTCCTGAGCAATTTCTGAAATCCTACCAACCTGTGCAATGAAGAATTACCATTGGCCAAGAAACAACGAAATAAACAAACAAAAAAATCCTTCCATTAAGCTTCGACAACAACAACTTCTGTCTTGTAATCAATATTATAAGGAAATAAGGCAAAGCAAAACCTGTCTTTTCTTGGTGACTTATTTATAGGATTTTTTATAGAATTTCTGGTCTTTACATTATAGTGTGGGAATGAAGGTGGCACACAGAAAGCCATTTCACATCTTGACTTGAAGGAAACTTTAATTTTTCTATTTGTAAGCCTGAAAAAAATGCAAATAAGCAGCATTGGACTTTTAAACACAGCTGTTTAATCGATGTGAATATATTTGCAAAATGATGACTATGATTAAGAAGAAAGTACTTTACCTGTTTTAACCCAACCAAATCAGATTTATTCCTCAAAAAAGGCCTGGTCTAGACCATACATTGATGAATGGTACAGAATTTCATCTTCATTCTGCAAATCCAGATGCAGTCAGTTCACTTTAAAAAAAGAATTGTTTTGATGGGAACAAGCTATGTTAGTTCTAGTTTGTGTAAATCTGGGCTCAATTTTTTTTTTTTTTTTAAATTTCTTCCATTATTAAAAACCCATTACATTTAAATCACAATTTTTATATCTTAACAAATATCAAAATAYTTCCCTTTTCCATTTGGAAGATTAGACAAGAATGCCCATTACATTCAGTCACCATCAAAGCGTTGAATAGATCCAAAGAGAAATTCAGCAATTCAGGCAATGCATCTTGTTTTACATTCAGGTGACATTCTCCTACTTGTTACAAACCTGGATCAATTATTTAAAATATCCTACAAATAATAATCAACTTTGGCAACTTCTCCAACTAAAAGATAAATCGTGATAAATCAGAAGCAGTGAGGATTTTGTTAGATAGAGATAGAACTGGGCACCTTATGGAAACATTCAGAATGCAGAAGGCAAGACAAACATCAAAGATTTAGACATCCATTTCCCCTTGGAAACAGAAACAGAGCCAAGGTTAATGCAGTCCCACTAAC
Source organism: Phoebastria nigripes (assembly GCA_035582835.1). NCBI lineage: Eukaryota > Metazoa > Chordata > Aves > Procellariiformes > Diomedeidae > Phoebastria > Phoebastria nigripes. Next base: position 299,828 of record JAYKAV010002673.1, read on the forward strand.
TGCATAGTTAGCAAGTGACATAAATATATGGCAGGCACTGATTTTTTCCTTTTGGGAGAAAATAAGCATAATTGAAATGAATGCCATTTCTAGCTTGCTGTTTATTCTGAATATTCACCTTATCCTACACTCCTGCCTTTAACATTAATTAAAAAATACTGTCTATTGAGAGCTTTATTTGGCAGTGGAGGCTTACAAAACCAGAATTTCCTTGCAACAATGCAAATATCAAAGTCTAGGAATTATTTTTAGATTTCAGCAGTTCTACATATTTCTGCCAAACAGTTTTAATTCTGGGCAGGCAAAGCATTAGTTTAATCTCCTGGGTTATGGAGTACCAGACCAGCTGTAGTAGACCTGGCTTTATTCCTTCCCTACATGGTGCTCTCAGCCTGTCACCAAAACCCTGCAGTGAAAGGACAGCCCCAAGAAGTAGTGTGTGGTCTCCACTATCTTAAAAAATCTTATCTTCCTGTGTGTTAGGGGGAACTCAAATCTCTGCAGAGGAGATGAAACTGTCCTTTGGCTTAGGAACATCCTCTGTTCAATGAACTGACTGCTAATCAATGTATGGGAAAATATGTCTTCCTTTTGCAGCAGTGAAGGAAAGACTCTATCCAGAGAATAGCAAGAAATAGCGATATATCCAACAGAACTAGGGCGCCGTCCTTTCAATAGCTCTGATGCTTGGACTGTCACAGTGCCCTCCAGAATGATCTTTGTCATCCGCTGAGGTTGCTTGGGTTGCCATGGTGTGCAACAAAATTATACATCACTCACCAGGATGTTTGAATTAAACACAGATTTCACAGAAGAGAAGTTTGGGAGAGGGATCTCTGCCACCCCAAAAACAATAGAAAAACATTTTCATATGTGCTCTCACCATTCCTTGGAGCTTTGCTGAAGAGTAATTCGATAGAAAATTGTTTGCAAAATTGTATGGGGCCCCCTATTGACTATTTAAAACAGGTGGTGTTCATCACACTGAGGCTGATGCTGWGACTTGGCAGGTGCTAAGTTGCTGCTTACATTGTGGGAATGTATTAAGATCTCCACCCAGTGGAGCTGGGTGACAGGTTTATATTTTCACAGTCACAACAGTGGTACTGCAGCATAGCTATGCATCCTGCTAAATAGAAGTTAAACAAATGTGAGAAGGGTTAGTTTTTTGGGGGTTTTGGGGTTTTTTTAGCAAAGAAATGATTTAATAGTGTCCTTTTATCAACAGTGTGTATTTTCTCTGGAGTGCACAGATTTCAGTATTAATGCCTCAAACTGAGGATGGCCACAGCTTCCACATTCACATGTATGGAAATAAGTGGGCAAGCACAAGGAGCTGGAAGATGCTGTCTCAGGTGGAAGTGATCTACCATGTGCCAGTTGAAATGTGGCAATTTAGTTTTGTGTGGGACAGCTTGGTTGCATGGTTAGCTACAAGAACTCACTTGTCAGCAGCATTTGTGCTTCCCTGTAAAGGTGCAGGTGAAAATTTGGAAATGGGAAATCCCAGGATTTTAAGGGGGTGGTGAATAATCAAAAGTTGAGAGCAGAACGATTAGTATCCTCGTTTGGGAAGATGCAGGAAAGCAGAACAGAAGATGACTATATGGTTGTCTGCTAGGTGACAATTTCAGTACATGGCACAGGTTCAAAAGGTCTGGCTGCCCTGGGAACACATGGTAGAATCAGGCTGTCTCTTGCCCAGTGAATACTGAATCAGCCTCAATAAAAAATACTAAAAGAGAACTCTGGCATATCCAATAAAAGTAAGAGCGTTAACGGTATAAGAACACCAGTAGGATGGGAGATCAAGGCCCTTTGTCATCTAGATTTACATTCCCTAATAAAAATATTATACTGCTATGAGGAGAAAGGAAATCTGTGTTGCCAGTATCAGGTATGATTTATACACGGCGGCAGTTACAAGAACACTTGGCGTAAGTCTGAGGCATAGCTCTTTTGTGGGATATGTAAGTAGCACTAGACAGGGATCCAGGGGTATGATAAATAATGTTATAGTCATTGTGGATACTAAAAAGAAGATATAGTGTCCAGAAGGGTCGGTAAACAGACAGCAGAGAATACTAAAGTCCGAAACAATTTGTCCTTGATGAGAAGGCGATCAGTCCTTGTTCCTTGTGGGTCAGTTGTTTTTCTGAAGTTTCTGCCTGTAGTCAGGAGATGTTTTAGGCAGAGTAGGTGGTCGCCACAGAAGCAAATGGCTAAGGGTACCAAAATGACCCAATGATGGAAAGCCTGTGCCCTGCTACCTGTGCATCTGATGCTGTCCTGCACTTGCCACCATCCCCTCCATCTGTGGGGCTGTGTTTTGCAGGTTGAGTGACCCTTATTCTCTTGTCCCGCAGCTGGACTCCAGCCTGTTGTGTTGCTGCAGTCTGTGGAGGCAGGGAGCCTGCATTTCCATGGACACACCCACACTCACGTCACCCACGTCCCTGGCCCCAAACTTTCCCTCTGTTTCAAAGACTCATGGCATGGGGGTTGAGGTGTGTTTCTCCAAGGCAAAGGTTTCAGGGGACGAGCACTTCTTCTGATAAATGACCTCCACTTAAATTCTCGCAGAATGGGAGTACAGGAAGAGGAAAATCTTGTAGAAAGGGATATAGCAATGGATGAAGACAGGAGGAGGGACAGCAGAGACAGAGTGCTGGTATTGGTGCGGAGATGTATACCTGTGACCAGGGAAGTGAATATGGTATATCATGGAGGATGGAGACCTATTTAAGCCAAATGAAAAAGTTGACATATGTATAATGCAGCACAATTAAGTCATGGGGAAAAAAAAAACCAAACCAAACAAACTAACCTGGATATGAGAAGAGGATTTCCATGTACCAGAGGGTTAAGTTCTTGGAGCAGCCTTCAGAAGGTAACCAAGCAGTGTTGGAATGAAGCTGATGTATTTATGACAGAAATTATATAAGCTGGATGTTACAGCTGGCAGGAAACTAGTCATACTGGTCAAAAGATCCTCTGAAGGATCTATTTGTCAATGTTATCCCAAGTACACATCTTATCCAAATTAAACACTTGAAAGGGGCCTCAGTCTTGAATCTACACTGTAGCATAACATGTGAAAAGTTGGTGTCCCTGTTACCCATTAAGCACACACCAAAGCCCTTCTCCACCATCGAGGAGGTGACCAGCTGAGGCTTTGCTGTACTACACCTTACTACACCTTGTCCTCTGGCCCTCACTGGGCTGAGCCAGCTGGGCTCTTCCCAGCGTGGGTACCCCCAGGGCCCCCCGGGGCGGGAGGTGGGCTGCAAACTGGCAACATGGGTGCATGCTGGTCTCAGGGCAGTCCCCAGCCCACTCCCCCCTGGCAGAGTGGGCACGGCCTCAGAGCCCCCTGCTCCTCCAAGGGAACAGCAACACGGAAGATGGTTTCCACCCACCACAACAAGTCAGCCCGTGTTGGAACAGAAACACCAAGCTGAGAAATGAAGGATAATTAACACGTTGTAGTTAGACAAAGAGGTCCAATGGCCAAAGTGTAGGTTAGAAAGCCAAAGCATACAAAGCCAGAAGGGTCATCCACGTGAGCTGCAGATCATGTGTTATCTATGGTTCCTAATAACATTGGTTTTAACCAAGAGATTGATCAAATGCCAGTGTGTCTTGACAGCAGGGATGGTTAGGTGATGAAGAAATATATCTGGTAGCAAGGAAATGCTGTAATCCACCTGGTCGTAGCTAGAAATGAGAGGTGGTTTTGAGCTGTGCTTGCTTCTTACTGCAATTCTACTGTGCAAGTGTTGAGTTTCATTTCTGCTGCTGGCCTCTGATGATGAATTAATTTGAATAAACACATTTTACATTTCAAAGGAAAACCAAGCTTCTTCTCATCCTTTCTACAGCATACAGCATTTTTCTATGAACTCCTCCACTTTATAATAGTTTGTTATAGCATTATTTAGGCGATGCAAATATAAAACTATTTAGGGATGTAGTTGCATATTTCACACTATTTTTGCTCTTATTTTACATATCTTCATGATGAAAATATACGGAATGGAATGCTGCAGATTTTAACGAAAATGTATCTTTTATTCATCATACTTCTTTTTGCATTTGCCGAACAAGACCTTTTTATTTTTCTTTCATGGAATATCCAATGTCCTTTGAAGGTTCAGTTAGTAGCAACTGTCTATGGAGTTATTAAGAGTATATGCTTGGCAAGAATAGTCTATTGTGAGTAATGTCTAAATATTTTTCTCCTTTTATAGGCTGTTTACAGATTTAATGCTGGAGTCTTTTAGACATACCTATATGTATATGTATTTTATATATAAATTTTTCAAATGTATCATCTCCAAAATATTTTCCAGGATTTTTTTAAGTTATTGGGTGCAATAAAATAGAGAATTTGTTGTGATACAATTCAACCTTTTCCAGAAAATTTAAACAAAACTGCTATGTGAAACTGCAAACATATGTAAACATAAATATTTAGTAAGCTCTCCAGAACATTTGAAATTATGTACAGTATTATTTCTGTTGCAGACTTGAGAACAAAATAAATGATATCTGCGTTGTCACGGTGTATATCAGCATTTAGCATCGCTGCCTGCCCTCCAAACTCAGCCAAGTTCCTCAGCACCCTCCATAGTTTTATGATCGAAGAATCTTCCTCCAAAAGCCCCAAATAATACAGATATCACCACTCATATTTTGATGCATTATCATAAATTCTCCCCACTCCCAGAATGACATACATTTTGTCCTGTCTTTGTCAAGCTATGGAGACCCAACAGGTGTCTGTTGATGAAGGGGATTGCTATCTCTTCATTAGCATTGCCTCTCGAGAGGCAGCTGTTGCTCAATAAAGAAGCAGCACCGCTAAGCAACTTCCCTGTCCACACTATAACTGCACCAAGCTCTGCTATCCCATCCACAGAAAATATCTCAGAGCTACTTGAACTCTCTTAGCTCACTCACAAAATCTTTTTAATATAGAAATGTCATTTTGAGCTTGTAAACAGAACATAGCTACTGCCTGGGAGTTAAAGAAAGCAGCGGGGAGATCAGCTGGATGTTTTTCTGTCCTGCCAGCTGTAAATGGCATCATTGCAACAACGTGTCTTTGAATGTCCGGGAAAACTGGCTGCTTCTGGGTCCAGGGTACAACAGTACAGGTACAGACAGGAATGCTGTCTATCCACATCAGGTGAACCCTGCATTTCCATGATGGGTACCACATAACCCTGCCATTGTTTGCTCTCACCCACCCCAGAAGGCTTGCTGGCTGCAATGGCACTCCTAGTTTCCGTCCTTCCTTTTAACTGCATTTTCACATTGCCTCTTCTCAGGTATGTAGTCGTGTACTCATGTATTCATCTTCCTGGGAGGAACAGGGAAAATGGGCATCCCTTCACCTCTGTTTATTATGACTTAAGGAGGCCTTACTGTTGAGGTCTAGTGGTGAGCTGATGCAGGAAGCTGCCTGCTTGGCTGGAGGTCAGACATGCAAGGTACTGCTCCTCACCAAAACCTCTGATCTTTCCATCCGACCCAGGAGAAAGAGGAGAACAGAACAAGTTCAACAGACACAAAGAGGAGATGCTTCCCATGCCATTGCACAAATTCAGCTTCTGCCATGCAGTTACTCTTCCAGCTGGACTGGCTGGAGGCATGAGTAGGTAAATTCCCACCCACAAAGAAAACCCCAGCAATGTGTGCTTTTCGGCAGTACCAGGAATTCAGATATTTTTTTCCGAGCTACCTCCTTCCCTGTGAAGAAAGAGGCCAGACATCAACAGCATCAGCGTGAAGCCAGTCTGTGCTGTTTTGACTAAGCAAATCCTAGACTCGTTTTTTAAGGTGACTCAATCCATCATCCTTTCATTGATTCTGGCAGCCGAGATATCAGACATCTCCTAACTGCAGATTCTTAAAGTAAAAAAGTTGTATTTAACTTTTCTTTGCTGAACGTCTGCTTATAACACATGGCGACTTCAGGCATGCTGAAGGTCTTTGCATTTGGTTGCTCATTCCCCTTCAAAAAGGAAGGATGGAAGTACATGTTGCACAACAGTGGCTTTGGAATAAATGTAATATCATATCCCATCATCTTTGAAGAGACAATACAGATTTTTTGTGACAATGGCACAATACTTATTCTGCTATTATTTTCTTGTAACTCCTCATATAACCAACTTTTTTTTTTCATTCTGAGTTGTTGACATTGAGCTGACCTCGCTGATGGCTGTATTGTATGAGTAACATTCTTCAGCATGATCTTATGTTTTACTGTGCTTTTCCTTATATGCAATGAATGATGTCTCTTCTAACATGAAGAGTTGAAGAAGTGACCCTATATCACAAAGCCATAAAATGGATTTGTATTTTGATAGAAGAGGTTAGTAAATGGCTAACATTTTAGAAACCTGTATTTCTGCAATGGAAATGCTGAATTTGTTCAGAATTAATTTAAATACTTGTCTGGCATCCTGAGTACTCAAACATTCTCCACTGCAAGACTTTCCTGCATGTGGTACCTTCTACAGTAAATCCCTTTCATCTTGTCTCTATTACATGTCATGTCCCCTCTCCTTTAACTCCAATAAGTGTGGGGGTGGTAAACATGATTTGTTCTTTTTAAAAGAGAATCAGTCTAAGCATCAAAGGATCCTTTTGTGCTGTCAGCTACACAAAGGCAAAACGACCTGTTGCATAGCTAGCTTATTTCCACTTTCTGAATGGGTTTGTTCTGAAAAGATAATTGAACTTCATAAGATAAAGCACTCTGGAAGGCAGTAAAGGAAATAATATATAGACCTTTTAGCAACATATACTTTGAGTAAGCACTTTCATTAAGGAATTCTTACCCTCGTAAGTGGTGGCCTATCTCTTGGATATTCCCCTTGGTGAATGATTCATCTGAAGTCAAACCAGGCTTATCTGACACATAAACAAGGTAAGTTTTCACCTCTTCACTATGTACAGATGTCTTTCATATCATGATATTGAGGTTGGGTAGCTTAAAGGGATCCCTCTGCATTTTACAGCTGTGCTGCAGTTGTTCTGTGTACCTCACCTGGGATCTTGGGGCTTGTCAATGTGGAGAAATTAGTGCACAAGCTGTGGTGTTAACTTACAGATCCATAGCTGCTCTTTGCTGATTCATTGTGTGGACAATAAGTGCACATCAAGTGCAGGGAAGCATTATCCTGTCTCTAAGGGAGCAACATACCTTATAAAACATCATTATTAGGGTATCTTGTAAAAGACCTTGAAAAGGTCAATGCTCAGAATGTCCCATTGGCTATTTGCTAAGGTCAGTTTGTTCATTATAATTAAGACCATAATTAAAGACAAGAAACATTTTTTGGTGAGCCGTGGAGCTGCAATAGTCTTAGTGAAGACAAGTAGATATACAGAAGACTGTATCATTTATATTTCACATACATTTTCTACCATTCTTGCTAAATGTTAAATACCCAAAGAATACAATCAATGTCCTTGGCTGTCAATAAAAGTATGAGATCTTCACAACAAGCATACCTCATAGAAATATTTTAACAAACCAATTCCTAGCTGTTCTATAATTATTACTCTGCAATCCTAATGTTCCTAAGGTTCAGCAGCAGCTTACAACATTGTTGTTTCAGCATTAGGGGGATCTGGATCTCACTTCATGGTAGGAAAAGAGACGTAATTCTTACTGTAGGCTAATATATATTACATACATCATTAGGTAACAAGCCACATGGGGACTTGGTGCTGAGTTATTAATATGCCGTAAATTTGCATTCTAATTTACTCTGCAGTAATAAGAAAAGTGTTATGTAGACAAGCCTCATATAACTTCAGGAATAGAAAGTCCTGGTTGTAAGGTTATATGCATCCTGTATGTAGACTGCAAGAAAATTTAGCATAGCCTTTAGCAGAAGGTTTACAATAAAAATACAACAAAGCTGATCATAGAATTACTAACACTTGTTTCCTTTCCAGAAGCATACCTTTAGGAAGACAGAGAGTAGAGTGTTGTTATTTATTATTTTTGCTTTTTATTGGTTATGGTTCCATTGAGACATGAAATGGAGCTTTTGCCTGGAACACTTACGTTGCCTAAGGAAAGGGAAGCTGTACATAGAAATGCAATCAGCTGGCAGCGGAGCACAGGCAGAGCTGGTGTGCCTTTTGTTATTACTGATCCTTACCAACACCTGAGGCTTCATAACAGAAACCACCATTTATACTCATCTATAACTTCTCCAAACCTAAATCATATGATATTTCCATGCTAGCTTTCTGACCTGTATTGGGTCTGGCTGCGATGGAGTTAATTTTCCCCGCAGCAGCCCTCATAGTGCTGTGCTTTGTATTGGTAGCTAGAAAGGTGTTGGTAACACACCAGTGTTTTGGCTACTGCTGAGCAGTGCTCCCGCAGCATCAAGGCTCTTTCTCCAACATTGCCCCCTCACCAGTAGGCTGGGGGTGGGCAAGATCTTGGGAGGGGACATAGCCAGGACAGCTGACCCAAACTGACCAAAGGGATATGCCATACCATGTGACGTCTGCTCAGCAATAAAAGCTAAAAGAAAGGAGGAGGGGGTGGGTCACTTGTTATTACGACGTTTGTCTTCCATAGCAACCGCTATGTGTACTGAAGCCCTACTTCCCGGGGAGTGGCTGGACATCGCCTGCTGATGGGAAGTAGAGAATAAATCTTTTGTTTTCCTTTGCTGCTGCGTGTGGCCTTTGCTTTTGCTTTATTAAACTGCCTCTATCTTGACCCATGAGGTGTTTTTTTTTTTTTCCCCATCTTWTTTTCTCCCCGCCCTGTCCTGCTGAGGAAGGAAGTGATAGAGCAGCTTGGTGACACCTGGCGTCCAGCCAAGGTCAACAGACCACGTGACCTTAATAATGGTCTTTCAGAATGGGAAAGAAGTTTCAGAGGCAGAAGTTTATGATTTATGTACGAATTCCCTGTGTTCCTCCCTAGGACAAGGCTTGCAAAGTCAGAGGCTTATGTGATATTTTTAATAGTTGAAGAGATATTGCAGGTAGGAATTAATAGCCTTTTGACAACTGATTTGGCTTCTTTTATTCGTTACTGCAAAGTGATGTTGGAGAAGAGCTCATGAGAATATGAAATATGGTTCTACTGAAATTTTATTAATTTATTTTTTAAAAACTCCTGTAAATAACCATTCTTAGGATTTTTGATGTCTTATCTGCCTGGCTGAGTGAGCTTCCACAAATCTGTCAGGCATGTGGCTGTGCACGAATATCTCTTGGACTCAGACAGCTGCCCAAGCACAAGACCCTCATCACCAGGAGTGGGTGGTGGGTGAGGAAGGCTGAAGTGAAAGTGGGCAGTGCATCTCTGAACTCATGTGGGTGAAGCTTACTCATTCCCTAATGAGCATTAGCAGTGCTTTAACCAAGGTGATGCACTCCTGACTTACTATTATTCCCTCCAGACCCCTTGTTTGCAGGACATGAGCATGGACCTAGTAGCTATCAGCAAATAGGTGCCTGCTCTAGCTGCACCTCCCGTGGGTAGGGACCATTAAGTTCAGGCTCTGTGGGAAAAGCAGATCTAAGTATCAAGGTATTTTGTCTTCGCAAGTGCTTTCAGTCTTCCTCCTACGTGTGAAAATGCTTCTCTGCCGTTCTGTGCCAGCGCTTTCTTCTGGTCTTCTGCACTGCACATCAAGGCTTACCAGTACATATGCTCCATTACACTATGCCCTAGCAATTTGTGTAATAAGCCGTTATATGACTCAGGATGACACCAGCAGCTGTGGCTTCTTCTCCCAAACTGTTTTAAAATTATTTATTCAATTTACCAAATTTGATGGGTTTTATCTCACTTATTGTACTATTTACCTGTGGAGTATTTTTAAAGTTTATCCACCACTGCCCTGCTCGTTGCTGAATTTCTTTTTATTTTTATTTAATTCTGAAATTTAAGAAATAGAAAATTCTGCACAAGTAGTTCTGACTTCGAGAGATTTTAATAAGCATACAAATTTATGATGATTTATTTATGTTACTATAAACGTTAGTCACAACTAGTTCTAAATGTAGATCTCTTCTTATCACTCACACAGTGATTTTTCTTATCACTCTCTTCCTGTTCCCATTTTTCTTGCAGTAACATTAATCCTTTGACATGGGCATCATTAGTTTGCAGGACCTGTAAGAACATTTCCTTTATGTCTCTGTACTAAGCAAGACTAATTCATCCATTGGTCTGATTGTCAGGGTTAATATGTTAGTATGAAAAATGCTTGCTGAGAAACATCTGCATTATTAAAGATTATGAATAAATTGAAATGAGGGCAATTTATCTGATGAAGAATAGCAACACACTCTGTGAAACAGCCTTCCTTTTGAATGATGACCTGCAAAGGGGGCAGTCCTGGTCAACCAGAGCGAGGGCTCCCGTGGAAATTTGCCCAGAATGCTGTTGGAAAACTGGGGCTTTCTGGGTCCCTGCCACACACCCTTACTCTGAAAATTTTCCTCAGGCTAAGTTTCAGACCCCAAAGCCTCAGACCTGGCAGCTCATCCTGCTACTTGCCTGCCATTTCAAGAGCAGGTAGGCAACCTGGGCAACGGTTTTGCTGGAAATCTGGAGTCATGGGGCCCTGGGAAAGTCCATGCTGCATCAGCTTGGTGAGACAAGCTCTGGGGGAACACCTCACCGTCACACCTCTCCTGTTTCCAGTGCATGAAACAGCTCAAATAATACATCTACATCACTCTATGCACTGGAAACATGCACTGAGAAAAATCTTTTAAATGTGATGAGAAACAATGAATTAATTTTGGGCCCCTCACTACAAGAAGGACATTGAGGTGCTGGAGCGTGTCCAGAGAAGAGCAATGAAGCTGGTGAAGGGTCTGGAGAGCAAGTCTTACGAGGAGCGGCTGAGGGAACTGGGACTGTTTAGCCTGGAGAAGAGAAGGCTCAGAGGAGACCTTATCGTGCTCTACAACTACCTGAAAGGAGGTTGCAGTGAGGTGGGTATTGATCTCTTCTGCCAAGCAACTAGCGATAGGACGAGAGGAAATGGCCTCAAGTTGTGCCAGGGGAGGTTTAGATTGGACATTAGGAAAAATTTCTTTACTGAAAGAGTGGTTAAGCATTGGAACAGGCTGCCCAGGGAAGTGGTGGAGTCACCATCCCTGGAAGTATTTAAAAGACGTGTAGATGAGGCGCTTAGGGACATGGTTTAGTGGGCATGGTGGTGTTGGGTTGACGGTTGGACTTGATGATCTTAGAGGTCTCTTCCAACCTTAATGATTCTTTGATTCTATGATTCTATGATTCTAAAGATGCACAGACCAACTGAGGCAACTTCTACCTGTGTGACTGCTAATGGCAGCAGGGCAGGCTGGAGTCTGTGAGAGCTGCACGCAATACATGCACTGTGTAAGGTCCTGGCCTGGCACAGCCAAGTACTCGATTAAATTCTTAGTTTGGACATCTCTCCTTTCTCATGGACAAATCAGTCTGGCTTATGAAGGGAATGAATCACGGACTCCAGGGATAGTGCAGAGCGGAGACCTTTATTTACACAACTTCTTCTTATTTATATCTCCCCGATTGTTGCTCACGCGATCATAGACAAAGCACGCGCCGCTAAAACTTTACTAATTGGTCACATCTCCCTTATCATGCGCTTTACCATTGGCA
>JAYKAV010002673.1:313619-460954 GCA_035582835.1 Phoebastria nigripes
CTTCACTCTATATCTGTGTTTATCAGCTCAAGGTAACTGGCATTTTGTTCCATCAGCTTTCCCATAGTCTTACACAGTAAGAGGGGATAATTGTACTCTTTTACTGAAGACCAACTGAGTACTTAAAACAATAATTAGGTAGGCAGACAGGTAAATGGATCTGGGACTTTGTCAGGGGTGACTACTGGTATATCTTTACAAAATAATCTTGAAGCTCAGTCAGACCAATTACCAAGTGAATGTTTCAGTGAGCATGGCATGATTAAATTTCCCATTCGTTTTCCATATCATCTTATATCCTTCCCATGGGAGTCAACCTTATATGACCCACCATTAGCACCAGGTAGATGCAACATAATTAAAACATAAGTGTAATCAATGTTTGCAAGTGTATGCATTGTATTCTGTAAATAGAATACAGGATACATGCCTATGATTTCTTTATATCCTACTGAGTATGTTTTATAAGCCTAGACACCAAAGGTGTAGCATAGGATTAAAAGATTTATTATATCATCTTATATTTGCCCTCTCCTAAGCCTGATGTATTTATTATTGTCTGCTATGCTACACAATAACCCGTTTTATTCATAACATATCATTGATCAATTAAATGTAATTTAGATTTGTCTATAGGTTTTTTTCCTTTTTTTTTTTTCTGGCTCGCTATTCTGCATTTCAGTCTCTGCTACATTCTACTTGTGTTTAACATGAATCATTGTTGCTGTTGGAAACTGTGAAATGATTGCCTGTGAGCCTTCAACTTTGCTATCGTAGGACTCAAAATTATATTAAAAATGGTCTATTGTTTCTTTGGTCAAAATTTCTAGTGGCAGAATTTAACTGACATCAGTGGAATTATGCCAGCATGTAATTTCCCCCTAATATCAGACTAGCATCAAAGAGCCTTACAAAATCAAAGTTAACACAGAACAGTCTTTGTTTCTATCTGTTCTGCATTACTATGCACATGGAGTTATTTTGCAATTGTGTTATTGAATATCCATGGCAGTCAGAAGAGGTTCACACTTTAGTTGCAAGCAGTTCTTATTTCTAATGCTAATTTTGTGTTTCTAAGAAACACAAAAATGTCTTCTGCTAGTTGTCTCAGCTATTGTTGATTCCACAGAACATACTGAGTTTAGCTGTAACTTTCGGTGACTGCAAGAAGGTGATGTCCCACGCCAAGATTTCACATGTCAAACTCAAAGGTTTTTAAATTTGATTGAGTTCTCAACAGAAAACCAGTTTAGTAAGTAAAGAACTTGGGTGACTTATTAGTATCAGATAGATCTAGACTCTGAGTTTTCTCCATCTTAGACAGTGAAATTTCTGCTTCCCTTTTCAACATTACAAACCAAAGATATTCATAGCATTAAAAGCTAGAATCATTTTTTTAAAATTTATAGAAAAAAAACATTTTTTTTCTTGGAAAAAACCTAACAGATTTTAGTGCGAAACTGCTTCAGCTATGCTTTTAACAACTATTCACATATAGCCTCTGTATCACCTGCAATACTTTCTTTAACAATTCTTTAACCAGGATTATCTGACTGGGCACCACCTATTCACATGGTATTTGTTCAGTCATGCAGTGGGAGCTTTTGAAAACAAGTAGTCTTGCTAATATTCTCACAAGTAATTGTCTAAGACCTCAAGAACAACTAACACAATGAGACAGAGGATATCAGGCATCCCACAATCAAGAATGAAACTTATTGGTGCATTTTTCCATTATTTGACTACTTCTGCTTTAGATCTATTGAACACCATACGGAAATTCTAGAAAGACTGACTGTATAATAAGAAAATGCCTCTCCTTCCTTGCCTATCCCTTCTGAAGAGTTTATAGCCATCCATTGCAGCACTCCAGTTGTGCTAGTCATCCCACCATGTTTCCGTGATTGCAACTATATCATAGTTTTCCAGCTGCACAATGGCTTCCAATTCCTCCTGTTCATTGCCCATGCTACATGCATTGGTGTAGATGCACTTCAGTTGGGCTATTGAACCTGCCACCTTTTTTGGGGGAGAAGCCTTAATTCCTATGTGACTCTTCTCAGGTGCTTCCATGGTTTCTAATGCATCGACAACCCTTACGTCTTTGCTGCCGCGTAGATCTCTGTCCCCTACCCCAACTGAGATGGCTAAGGTGCTGTGTGCATTTCAGATGTGCTCCAGTGTACTCAGCACATCATGGAGCAGACTGAAGGACCTCACTAGCACACCGTCCCTCAAACATTGGCATGCCGCCCCCAGGCTTATCTCTAGCAAGCCTGGTTTTACCCCTTTCCCTGTTCAAATCTAGTTTATTAGTTTATTAGTTTATTAGTTATTAGTTTATTAGCAGGCGCCCAGTTTTTGTATCTGTATCAGTTGATGCTGAATGCTGAAATGGATGAGAGGTGAGGAAGGCATAACCCCTTCTACACAGTCTGTCATCTGTACTATTAGCATGGCGTGTCCACTCTCTTTGAGAAGCTGAAGGCAAGGGGGCGAGGATGTTTAAGTTTCATAATATGAAATATTTCTTGTGATATATAAAGAAAAGATAGAGGATACTCCTTATGTATCCCTGTAAAGAGCTGTAATAGCCTTGAATGTGCTTTAACTGGGAAGAAGTTTTATCAGCTCGATGGACTGCTCTGTTTAAGAAAGGGACCGTTCTGTTTAAGGTACACAGATCAGTATTTACTTTGAAGGAACACCAGGGACCTGAACAGTCTCACTGTGCATTTGGTATCCAAAGAAATGGTACAGAAAAGAGATAGTACTACAACTGTATGTGATCTTACCCCACAAACTGAATTAGTATTGGCTAAAATAACCAAGAGAGAAGCTTTAAAGAGAAGGGCAGAAACAGATCGTATGGTAAGCAAAAGGGGGGAGGAAGAAATGTGCTCAGTAAACACCTCAATGATATGAGTTCCCCAGGGTGAAGGTAGGAGATAATTAGTATCATTTCCCACCCTAGGAAATGTCCCTTACATGACTGAGACACTAAAGTGACTATTTAGGAATCTTCTTCTTAGGTACAGTTTAATTTTACAATTTATTAGATTTAGCTGCTGAGAATTTCAGTTGAGTTTATAACCTGTTAATTAAGACTTTCCCCTTTGCTTTGCAAGAATAAACATGTTATTTTTATTTTTTTAAGCTTGTCTCATTTTTCAAGTGAGTCCAGACTAATTTAACTCATTTAACCATGTTCTTACTTCCAAAAAGAGACTGAATACAAACAAAGTGAAATACACAGGGCAGTCCTTTTGGAGCCCGCAATGAGTATGGAAAACACAGGATCTATTTTCCATAAAGCTGTGAGAGTCAGCCCGAAAGCAGCAAGATTCTGGGAGAAATTCTCTTTGGTGAGCTTAATCCAAGGAGCAGGCTTGTCCATGCAAGATGACCCCTGGCTTCAGGTAGCTCCCAGCTATCACAGGTAGCACTGGCATTTGGCTTTGTATCTTCCAAACTGAGGGCTGAAGCACTGGTTCAGCACCATGCAGTTTGCTGCTGCATGCCAGCTTCAGCTTTCACACCCTGAAGAGCAGGTGCTCCAAGAGCTAATGGAGCTGGAGATTTTCGAAGTGCCCGAACAGAGCCATATGCTGTCGAACAGTTTGTCTCAGATTCATTTCAGCAGGCTGAGGAAAGCAGAGACATATTTTCTGCTCTGAGAGGCTCTCTCCAACTGATAGAGCTTGTTGCAACCTTTGCAGAAGGGCCTGGATGAACTGCCACAGCTGCAGGGAACGAGAATGATGGAAAGCCAAATAAATGGCTTATTTTACATTGGAAAACACCCATGGCTTCAAACTGCTTTATTTGCTGGAAACTCTGAAAATAACTTTCTGTAATGGCACCAGGCTCAGTCCTCAGTCACAGACAGAAACAGGCATTTGTTTCAACAGCCAGAAAGTTTGTTCTGCCAGCCTTCTCCTCATCTTGCACCAAGCACAGCAGTTTGACCAAGCTCAAAAATATTTTGGAGGCAGGTGCTGATCAAGTCCTTCCACTTTCCTGTCTGAGAAAACACGTTGTATCATACAGTGAACAAGTTTTAAATAGACTATCACTACTGTCAGAAAACAGAGGCTAATTTTTTTTAGAGAGCACAATATCTTAAGAGACATAAACATGTAATGCAGTTTATTCAATGGTCTGAATCATGAATATATACAGGAATAAAGAATCTTATTTTTCAATTTGATTCAAATGGAGAAGCCACTTTCTGCTACCAAGTAACCTGAGGATATACAATCAATCAAGCAAAATCGCTCCTGAGACAGCATGCTATCAAATGTGCTACACATCCAAATTTAATACTAAATATTCTTTAGATTGCTTAACAAAACACCTTGAAATGTGTGAAATTCAAAGCTATTCTGAAAAGGCATGTTTGAACAGTGCAGGAGAAATAAAGAGTTGGTTTCTACTGCAAGAGCATATATCAAAATGGATATTTACACAGAGGGGTACCTTTCTAATAAGGTAACAAGTAGAAAACAATCACTGAGATGTAACACCTGTCTGCATGAAGCCCCTTAAGTATTGAATTTGCTTAGCAATATTTTGTTTACTTTATTGCAAGCATATGTTAGGACTAACTTAAGTACAGTTGCTTTTTCCCTGAGCTAGAGAAAAGACTGTGTTATCCCATGAACTACTTTCCAGGAGGATTTTCCTTTGATTCTCTGCAATTTTTAGGTGAACGGAGAGGAATGCCTGTATGAAATGACCTTCTCAAGCGACTCTGGGATGGGATATGGTTAGAGAGACACAGGTTTGTCTTGTGTGTCAGATCATCTAAAAATGGGATTGTACAGATCGCATTTAACTAATGCTTCCTGTAGAAGAGTTTAGCCAAGTTCTGGATACACAACAAGGAGTGTATTCTGTACCCATGGCAAAGTGGAAATGGCTTTTCACATGAGAGATTACCAGATTGCAGGCTAAGAACTGTTCAGAAGGGACAGTCAAGGAAGGAGGGTCAGGGAGGTTGCCCTCTATGTAGAAGAATGGATTGACTGCAGAGAGCTGTCTTTGAGAAACTAGTGACAACTGACATGGAGAAGGCTAAGGTACTCAACAATGGTTTTGCCTCGGTTTTCAATGGTAATMTCTCTTCCCACATATCTCAAGCCCATGAACCTCAAGGCAGGGACTAGGGGAATGAAGTCCCTTCCATTGAAGAAGAAGATAAGGTTCAAGACCACCTGAGGAACCTCAACATACACAAGTCCATGGGACCTGACAAGATGCATGCCAGGGTCCTGAGAGAATTGGCTGATGAGGTTGCCAAGCCACTCTCTATCATATTTGAAAAGTCATGGCAGTCAGGCAAAGTCCCCAGTGACTGGAAAAGGGAAACGTCATACCCACTTTTAAAAATGGTAAAAAGAAGGACACTGGGAACTAACGACTAGTCAACCTCAACTCTGTGCCCAGTAAGATCATGGAGCAGATCCTCCCGGAAGACATATCGAAACATATAGAAGACAGGGAGGTTATTCGAGACAGCCAACATGGCTTCACCAAGGGCAAATTGTGCCTGACTAAACTAGTGGCCTTCTACGATGGAGTGACTGCATTAGTAGACAAGGGAAGAGCTACAGATGTCATCTACCTGGACTTCTGTAAGGCCTGTGATATGGTCCCACACAACATTCTAAATTAGGGAAATATGGGTTGGATGGATGGATAATAAATTGGCTAGATGACCATGTCTAAAAAGTTATAGTCAATGGCTCAATGTCCAAGTGGAAACCAGTAATGAGTGGTGTCCCTCAAGGGTCTGTACTGGGACCAGTACTATTTAAAATCTTCATCAACAGCACAGACAGTGGGATTGAGTGCACCCTCAACAAGTTTGCAGATGACACCAAGCTAAGTGAGGCAGCTGATTCGCTAGAGGGAAGGGATGCCATCCAGAGGGACCTTGACAGGCTTGAGGAGTGGGCCTGTGCAAACCTCATGAAATTCAACAAGGCCAAGTGCAAGGTCCTGCACCTGGGTTGGGGCAATCCCCAGGATCAATACAGGCTAGGGGATGAATGGATTGAGAGCAGCCCTGCCGAGAAGGACTTGGGGATAATGGTGGATGAAAAATTAGACGTGAGCTGGCAATGTGCTCTTGCAGCCCAGAAAGCCAATTTTATCCTGGGCTGCATAAAAAGAAGCGTGGCCAGCAGGTCGAGGGAGGTGATTCTCCCACTCTACTCCGCTCTCGTGAGACCCCCACCTGGAGTACTGCATCCAGCTCTGGGGTTCCCAGCACAAGACAGACACAGACCTGCTAGAGCAAGTCCAGAGGAGGGCCACAAAAATGATCAGAGGGCTGGAACGTCTCTCCTCTGAAGAAAGGCTGAGAGAGTCGGGGTTCTTCAGCCTAGAGAAGGCTCTGGGGAGACCTTATTTTGGTCTTTCAATTCATGAAGGGGGCTTATAAGAAAGATGGAGAGAGACTTTTTACCAGGGCCTGTAGTGACAGGACAAGGGGCAATGGTTTTAAACTGAAAGAGGGTAGATTTAGATTGGACATAAGGAAGAAATTGTTTACAATGAGGGTGGTGAGCAACCCGAACAGATTGCCCAGAGAAGTTGTGGATGCCTCATCACTGGAAGTGTTGAAGGTGAGGTTGGACGGGGCTTTGAGCAACCTGACCTAGTGAAAGATGTCCCTGCCCATGGCAGGGAGATTGGACTAGATGATCTTTAAAGGTCCCTTCCAACCCAAACCATTCTATGATTCTATGATCTTTATGATTTTAAATCCTGAGAGAGGAACATAGGCCACCTAAGCCTGGAGAAAAGGCTCAAGTTAAACAATGATATCTGTAAATGTCAGAAAAAACTGGGACACTGAATTTTTTTAAACTAAAAAGTGCAGGGATTTTGTAGTAGTCCAGACTTAGCGCCAGTTTACACAGATCTGAGTGTTCTGAGTGCTGCTTTTCTGGCATCGTGTCTGCTGGAACCAATAAATAGTTTATAATGAGCAAAACTTAGCCTAAAATGTAGGGAGCACATTACAAAAAAATGTGTTTTATTCATATGTTCTAACCCTCTGGAAGTGAGTTACTGGTGACTTTGACAAATGCCAAAAAATAGCCAGCATCTGTTTATACATTATTTTTATCTTCTACATAGCATGCTGTGGGCAAAAAATATTCCAGCAGGTGCTAGGGAAGACATTTAAATATTTTAGGGTCCTTTGCAGTGTGTGTGTGGTAGCTGAACTCTGATCAAACATGAGAATATTTGTGTCAGGTAAGCTTTCAAGACGTATGGATAATTGGCTACTCACAGTTCAAGTTCAAGAGAATTTTAGCATTTGTAGAAGGAGTACTTTCTCCAGGAAAGTTTAAATTTCCTCTGCCTGTCATGGACTAGAGCTAAAGCCCAAAAGAAATCAGGGGCACAGTTATTTAAGTGGAGGACACAACAAGTGGATATCAACAAGATACAGTATCTTGTATTCTGGATCAAATAAATTACCAACACTCTTTTCACCTTCTGCTGAACACATAACATGCATTAAGGAATAGTTTCTAGGAGCTTAGGATGAATTGGGGACTGAGCCATGGGTTACAGGACATGCAAAATTTAAAATCTAACAACTTTCAGCAAAGGAAATTAGCATCATTCCCATCCTTTCCTTTCCCCAAAAATTATAATGTAGAAAAGTTATATACTTGACACTTTTTAGACGCATAACATGTACAGCATTTTTTTTTCCCCAAGTCAGTATAGGGAAAGAAATAAATTTCAAAGACATCATACTTCAAGGGGTGCCAGAATTTAACACCTCCTACCATGATCTTTCACTTTCATTTTCCTTTCCTCCCAGAATATAATTGCATGCCCTCAAGGTGATGAAAATAGGTAAAGAAAGTTGGTCAGGGTCAATTACTTACAGCAGGACTCATCTGTCTAAAATCTTACATCTATATTTGAGTTACCTAACCTTGGTTCCCTTTATAGTAAGTGAAGGGAGATTTTCAAGTAGATTAAAGAGATATTTAAGACAGGTTAGATGAATTGAACACAAAAAGTGCCACTTTCTTTCTACTGGCTTGAAAGGGAGCCTAGCTCAGATGTAGATGTAGTTAGGTCACATGAGTCCCACTCTAGATGTTTCCTTTCTTGCCAGTCCTCCAACAGACAACAGCTTTTCTCATGRCATCTACAGCAACAATCGCTATCCAAAAGGTCACTCTGAAGGCCTGATGTGTTTGTCTTCTTTTCAATTTCTTTTAAGAAAAGTTCATACTCTGAAACCAAACTCCAGCTAAAATGAGGCAATCAAAATTGCCTTGGTTTTATGGAATGGTATGAACCTATAGTCTTGGTTTTACAGTGTTTACAGTCCTTGTCCTGGGAAACATGCCTTGACCATATCTCGACTGTGAGATTTGATGAAACCCAGATATGTTTAGATCCCCTGCCTGTTATGATTCCTTTTAGAAGAAACTCATATGCCCCCAGGGTGAGAACCAGGGTGTCCTTCATAACAGTTCTCTCTTATGGGTGATCAGGGGACCAGGCTTGCACCATGGAATTCAGTGTAGGCACAGCCAGGTGTGTTGCTGTTGAAAAAATGTAGCTCTTTGGATGTATGAAGAGAAAAGAAATAAGAATATTAGTGAGATCCTACCTCTGCATTTGTGAGGCTGGCACCAGAATACCACATATGGGTGTTGTGTCATAATCCCATAAAAGAGATTTGTAAAACTGGAGAGAGCCAGAATGAAGGCGTATATGATGCCCTACAGAGATAGTCACATATCAGGTGTTAAAAAATAGACTGCAAGTTGCATTTGTTCTATTAAATCAATATTTGGTAAGGGAAAAAAAAGTCGGGCAGTAAGAACTCTCCATCTAGAAATGAAAGGCATTGAAAGAAACAGCGACCATCTTGAGAAGCGGCAGGCTTGTTTTTAAAAGTGCACTAGCATGATTAACAACTGAAACAAACTCTAAGGACAGTGATTGGTTCCCTCCCATGATGCCTTCAAAGTAAGACTTGACTTCTTTCTGGAAGATTTTGTAGACTATGTTTTGTATCAAGTGAGACTAGAGGGTCTAATGGTCCTCTCTAGCCTTAGAATCAATGAACCCATTAATGACTTGGACAGTGTGTTAGAGTTAGCACGTTATCCTGCCATCAGGCAACATTACCTTCCCCGTGCTCCAAATTCATGCACTGACTCTAACTCCCTGCCTCTAATTTCGGTTTGTCTTCTTGATGAACCAGGCTGCTTTTCCTGCTGTGTTAACTCACAGAACAGCTCACAGCCAGCAATTGTTTGTAATGCGCTTCAGCTGGTATTAACCAAAAAGGTGAGCGTGAGTGATAGTGAATCTCTACGTGGTTGAAGAACCTAATATCCCCTGCAGCGTCTGTCTCTTTGAATGTACTGAACCTCCACTATTTACAATTTTTTTTTGCTTAAAACTGAAAAAGCTGTTTGGGTTTTGTTGTTCACTGCAGTGTTTCTGTTAAGGAAACTGAAACAATTACGCAAGGACTGTTCACAATTGGTAATATCACCCTGACCATCCAGACTTCTGCCTGTCATGCCCTTCAACTTTTTTCATACCATTTTTCATATAAAATTTCCCTTCTGCATGGCAGGTACTCCTTATTTCTGATCAGATCCCCGCTGAAGCCCCATTTCTCAGTGGAATTGTAGAGCAGTGAGTCAAAGACACTCACTGAAATTTTCTCTGAGGTCAGAGAATTGTGCAGGACGGCTCTGTGCCAGCTGCCCTCCCTGAGAAGTCATATATGTCATATACACTTGTAATTATTCTTGTGTACTTATTCTCTGATTTTCCTATAGTCTTCATAGCCTTTTCCCCCTTTCTCCTCACAATCCTATTAATCATGAATAAGGGCATCTGTGGAGCGCCACTGCCAGCCATGAGAATTTGCATACGTATAAAGTTTTGCCCAGTGTCGTGGTTTAACCCTGGCCAGCAACTAAACACCGCACAGCCGCTCGCTCACCCCGCTCCTCCAGTAGGATGGGGGAGAGAATCGGGAGGGCACGAGTAGGGAAACTTGCGGGCTGAGATAAAAACAGTTTAATAATTGAAACAAAACAAAGTAAAACAGTAACAATAACAGTGATAACAACAACAACAATAGAATATACAAAGCAGGCGATGCACAATGCAACTGCTCACCACCCGCCGAAATGACGCGTAGCCTGATACGCGAGAGCCCGTCCCGTGACCCCAGAGCCCCCCAAACTCTTAGTTTTTATACTGAGCATGACGTCACATGGTATGGAATACCCCATTGGCCAGCTGGGTCAACCACCCCTCCTATGCTCCCCCCGCCAGCTTCCCATGCACCTGGCAGGGCATGGGAGGCCGAAAAGTGCCCAGTGCTAGCACCACCCAAAACATCAATGGGCCATCAACGCTCCTATTATACCAAACCCAAAGCACAGCACACCCTCCCCAGCTACTGGGAAGAAAGTTAACTCTGTCCCAGCCAGAACCAGGACACCCAGTCATACTTTCAATGCAGGAGAAGGTCTGAAACTAAAAATCTTAAGGGGAAAATGAAATACTGGGCTCTTGAATCTCGTCAAACTCAGGGAAGATCCAGTTGCTATGGAGAGTTATTCAGATCACACTAAAGCATGTACATACACATGGTCAGCTGGAGAGCTCCCTGGGCTCCATTGACTTAGCTACCTCATGCACATGGAGCTACCTACATTATGGACACCTAATCTGAATCCCACTCTTACTGTCATTTTCCAGTTGTCATTTTCATTGAATTCTTCACACAATGGCATGGGTTTCAACAGAAGGTTTGAAAAGTGTCTTCATTCAGACTAGTCTTGTTGACAGACACCTCTGGTAGGAAGTGAAAGAAATGGGCATGGAGCTGCTTAAGTTAAGGATGGTGATAGATCCAAGTTTTTCACTTTCTGGGTAAGCACTCAGACCATTATTTTGTAATAAATAAGGGAGATATAATACCACCATCTCTGCTTTGAAAGAAAACTCCATTTTTTTGGCACTGTGATCCTGCTGATGTATGTTAGGTGTGTGAATGTCTATTCAGTAGGCTCTTCAGTTGACAGATAATTGGAAACAGCTGCTTTCTGGATCCTGTTACTCTTATGTATGTGATTTGAAGATACATGCTGTGCTTATCTTAAGCACCAAGCTTGCAGAGATGGGTAGTAAACCTATTTTGGCATCTAAGACATGAAGTCAATTTAGCCTGGTCCAGCGCCAGAAGCTAGCTCAGTGCAAGGATCCAGGAACTATTCTCTTCTATAGTTTGTCCCCATTAGTGTCTCAGTTTCATGCCCCTCTTTTTTCTGACATTGCTATGAGTCTGCCTAAAACCTTCCGTGGTCTGACTCAGTATCATATGATCTGACTCGTGAAGGAAACTCTGCTCTTATGCATTCTGTAGCAAACTATTATAATGTTATGTTTCATGTTTTTTACTTGTGTTTTACATGTTTTAGGACACCAGTCACAGAATCACAAAATGGTTGAGGTTGGAAGGCACCTCTGGATGCCATCTTGTCCAATCCTCCTCCTCAAGCAGGGACACCCAGAGTCAGTTGCTCGGGACCATGTCCAGAAAATTTTTTAATAACTCTAAGGAGGGAGACTCCACAACCTCCCTGGGCAACCTGTGCCAGTGCTCAGTCACCCTCACAGTAAAAAAGTCTTTTCTGCTGTTCAGACAGAACCTTCTGTGTTTCAGTTTGTGCCCATTGCCTCTGGTCCTGTCTCTGGGGACCACTGTGAAGAGCCTGGCTCCATCCTCTTTGCACCTTTCCTTCAGGTATTTATTTCCATTAATAAGATTCCCCCTGAGCCTTCTCTTCTGTAGGCTGAACAGTCCCAGCTCTCTCAGCCTTTCCTCATATGTGAGGTGCTCCAGTCCCTCAATCATCTTCGTGGCCCTTTGTTGGACTGTCTCCAGTATGTCCATGTCTCTCTTGTACCGAGGAGCCCAGAACTGGACACACCAAATGGTAGTTTCTCAGTCATGGTATTCTGGCACAGCTCTGGAGGAGTCAGCCCTCACCCATTACAAGTCATTCCCTGGAAAGTTTCAGCTCTTTGTTTCCAGAATTCACTGAGGTGGCATTTGTCAAGCATTATTCAACTTCAGTTTAGTTTAGTTTTGTTCCATCACTGCGTTGCTGAATAGTAAATCAATGTCGGAAAAGGTTTATGAATGTAATGGCAAATTGCACATCAGTTAATGAAAGGGTATGAATAGATAATCAGGTTATAAATCAAGTCAGAGTTTTAGACAAAATTACAAACTTGAATAGAGAGAGAATAAAGCCTGGATGGTTAGTCATAGCTTCAAAAATTCATCTGTAGCTATCACTTTTTCAAAATTCAGTTACTGTTCTTTGGACAGAGTTGTGCTTGTGTTTGTGTATATGGGCTTATGTTGTTTGGCCAGATTCCAATCTAAATAATTATATTTGCATACATCAAATTTCCTGTGATGTTTCACATTGTTCTGCATTTCCCTCTCTAAAGCTTTCATTAGCATGAGAAAATGACAAAATGCTCTTGTGTTGCTAATGCAGTCTCACAGCTGTAGTTCAATGATGAACAAATCATCTTTTCTGATAGGTATAGATACAGACATATAGTTCTACCAACACATTTTGTATACTTTACTGGTGAAAAGCATGAACAGCCTGGTCATTATTGATGCATACTTATCTAATTATTGAACGTAGGACAAGTGAATACATCCTGGCCTTCGATTGCCATCTCCATGTTTTGCCCACTGATTTATTTCCCCAAGACTTATTTTAACAGTCGACACTAGTCTGACAAAGAAGATGCAATACCAGTGAAAAGTTAAGGTCTAATATTAATATTTGTATTTTTAGAATTTATAATTTATTGTAACAGTTTAAAGTTAAAATCTTACCATTTTGGCATATATTATCTGCTGTCCTACTAGTGCCAGCTCTGTTCTGTGTATCTCCTAAAGGTAGTTACAGCTTTGCTCACTGGTGATATAAATTATACCTAGGATTTCTGGAAATGCGAAACCCCTCTGACCATAGCAGGACTGAAATAATCATCATTGGTAGAAACATTTAGGATTTGGTCCTTTTTCCTTGGAAGTAAATTGGGTTATAATCTAAGTGATTTCAGACATGTATCAAGTACTAGGGAAAGGAATTTTTTATTTTCGCAGCACATGGTGAAGCAAGTAAATTGTAGTGTAGTAAATTGATTTCCTCATGTGCTAATTAATTTGATTTTGCTAACCAAATACCTTCAAAGGAAATTAATAAAATTAATATCCCTGCAGAGTGCCAGGTTTCTCACTCATTGTTTCAAACAGCTATCTGCCTTCTTCCACCTGTTTTTGCCTATATCCCAAAAACATCTTAAGTGGATGTGAATAGATTGCCTTTAGTGTAGTGCAATGACTCATCACTGCACAGAGAGATGAGAAAGCCCTCCAGACTTCCTCCAGAGGACTTGTAGACGTAAGCAGTCTAACTCTGCTGGTTCTGATTCGTCCCCTGGAAATGTCATATTTGAAAGTTCACTGGGTTTGTTGGCAAAGACATCTATATCTTTGTTAGATTTCATCTGAGGCTGGAAGTGTGGTACATTTGGCATTGTGCTGCAGGTTTGAGGAAGACAGGACCCCATGTCTTGGAAGCAGCATGATAACATGAGTCAGACAGATTTTTAAGACCCTTTCTGTCACAAGTGGTAAAATGAGTAGAAAGAAAAGGGAAATAATTTTTCATGCCCAAAGCAGTATGCCAAAAAGGCTCCTATATCAAAACAAGGTTGTTCTAGATAATATTTTTCCTTCCTGATTCAGAGTCAAAGGAATGGAATTGGAAATCAATGATCCATGAAAATATATATTTTTAGAATTGTATTAAAATAAAGGAAAACAGATTTCTGCTGAGATCTGAAATGCTGGTACAATGGCTTAGTTTCAACAGGATGAAAAACATTCCTTCCACCTCCCTGTCTTACAACAGAGATGTGCAATTTTTTGTACCTAATTTTTAAAGATAATTTGAGTTTATTTGTTGTGATGTATAAAAGTTAAAAATTAAAGACAGACTGAGGTTATATCAGTCTATCCCTCCATCCTTTTATTGATTAAAATTCTGTACTGAAAATGTTTTTCGTGTTGGTGTTGTGGTTTTTTTAAGTGATTGAATTCTACTTACAAATAAAACAATATACAGGACCATTTCCTGACCAGCTGGAGTATATCTCAGCAGAGATTTCATACCAGTTAGATCAACCATCCAAGAAGTGTAATTCAGATTCTGAAAAGGTACTTTGACATCTGTCCATCTCAATACCTCAACAGGAAAAAGTTTTGTGCTGACTCTAATTTTTCAGCATCATTTTGAGCAGACAACACTCAACAGAAGGGGTGGCCATATCAGCACCCTCTGTGGAACTTGGACCTCTCCATTGGAAGGGAACTCAGGAGATCTTCATCAAAGATGGTGAGACAGTCATGAAGCTGTCATTGGTTATTTTATTAAAGGACAGCAACTTGTTGTCTCATTATATATTCCTACTATCACCCAGTAAGAATTCTCTGGAACTTGACAAGATCCAATGAATATCTTTGTTTCAGTCTTTATCCTCCATCCTTAGCAGTTTTTCGTAACACAGATTGTCTGTTATCCTTCGGGCCATCTATCTCCTCTACCAGAACCAATGATAACCTGAAGGCATCCCAGTTCCTAAAGCAAATTATTCAGAGAACAGTAAATGTACAAATACTCAGGGCTAACTCACAGAGGGATTTTGTTGTTTGCAAATCCTAATTGGTAAGTGCCCCGCCATAGGTGCAGAAATAGCCAGAGTGCCTGCACATGCATGGATCAGAGCCAGGTGGGCAGGAGGGCCAGGGCAGAGACACACAGCTGTTTGCACTAGGATCTGAGCAATGCTGCGCTGTCTCATGTGGCTTTACCACTTTGATCTCCGAGAGCTCAGATCCTTACACCACACATTACAGCTTATATGCATGCCCTTGCAAGCCAGGAAAGTGCCCTAATTAACAACCAAAAAACAATCACTACTAGAAAGAAATTGACTAAATCAAATATCAAGACAACTTTTAACAGGATTACTGTGCCATATGTACTATTTCATCAAAAAGGTGCAGATATCTCTATTTTCCACAGTCACCTGCAACACTCTGTAAACACCTGGCCAGATGTTTCAGGCTTTTTATGAGTGAGTAGATAGGACAGATGCCTCTCTTTGAATCTAGCTTCAGTACTGCCAATATTAGGATCATAGAAAGTCATTCCATTTTTTCACTTCATAGCTCATCCCAACTAGAAAATTGTATTCACAACAGCTTGGGAGTGGATGAATTTTTAATTCTCTATTCTCCTTTTCAGGAAAGTACATAATACTATACATGATATTTGCCTGGTGCAGCGGCGTTGGTGCTTCTTCCTCTCTGTTAGGAAAATCTTACCTGATCACATTTGATGCTTTCACAGTCACATTTCATTAGCTGTTCACAGTCACTTGCATAGCCAAGTAATATATCAAATTTTTCTTTTCCTCTGCAGCTTTCCAAATGACGAGCTCCTGGTTTATAACCAAGCTTCTTCTTATTAGTTCCTAAATGCATGATCTTCTACCCCATTCCTATAATTCCCAGGGTCATACAAAACTTCCTTTACTACCTCCTCATCCTTGTATGCATTGATATCTCCCAACCCTGTGTTAGTAGCAGTTTCTGTTAGCATAGTCCTACTCTTTTGCTCCATTTCATGAATAATTCTAAATAAGTTCAAGCTCAAAACTGATATTTGAGTAACAACACTGGCAAGAGTCTTGTAGTCTCATAGTTTCTCTGCCAAGACAACCCATCCTTGGCTCCCAGCATCCCTACCCAATTTAGACGTTGTGTGAACAATTCCTGTCTTCTCATGTGGCTATATGTTCTATTGAAGTCCATGTTCAAAATGATCACCATATTAAAACACACTCAGGTATTTGACTCTAATCAGATTTGTCTTATGCAGAACAGGTGCTTCAAGATCAGCAACACCTATTTTAAAGAAACGTTTCAAAGGTTTTAAAAACATGAGTGGAAACTATTTTTAATTATTTTCTGATCTCTTTGCCTAGGGAAATGAGCGTATTAGTTACCATGAAAGAAATTACCAAGACTTCTAAGGGAGAGGAAAATTAAAAGAATAAATATAAAACTCCTCCAAAATGATCCAAACAGACTCCTGATACATGAGATTGTCTCAGCTTTAACTCCCAGTGTCCTGGAATCTCACAGCACTATTCTCACAGAATACCACTCTTCTCTTGAGAAGCTTCTTTTCCTTAGTCTCACTGATTGCATTTATGCATTTGTTATTTTTGTTCTGTTTGTAACAGTTATGAAAGTATAAGCAATGATTAAGTTTTTGAGAAATCTATCTGAAAGTTAGTTCCCAAGAGACACCAGTCTATTTGATATAACAAAGAAGAACCAAGGTAGAACCTTGGTTGTAAAATGTGTAGTGGTTTGTCTTTAGTGTGAAAAGGGTGTGTAACTGCTGTTAATGGAGTAGTTAAAAAAAAAAAAAAAAACAAAACAAAAAACTAGAAAACCCTTGATAATTTGGTAGTTCAGCATGTGTTAAATTAAAAAAAAACAAGGGTGTTTTCATGTGAAGAGACCTTATAAGACATCGCTGAAATCCAGCTCTGCTTTTTACTATTTTTTTAAAATAAGCATTTCAGAACACTCTGACTCTAATAATGTTGGTGATGGAATGACATGTATGTAGCATTAACCAGCAGAATAATACAGCGCAAGCATGTTACAAAGAATATGTAGATGAGGTGTTTTTACAGAGAATGGTTAGAAAAGAATGCTGACATCTTCATTTATCTAATTCTTACCAAGTGAGAGGTGTGGTCTGTATAAAAGTTGCTAGAGTTTCACTTTATTAAAATGCTTACATAATGTTAGTAATAGTGTTAATTACATCTTTTTCTATACTTAATGTGCACATACTATATTTCCTATAATTTTAATAACTTTACTACCACTGTTTTAGAGAGACGAACCTCCTTAAAAAACAGGTGTAACTGACCTGTCTCTTTCTAACACTCAAGAGCCCTGCAGCCTGGGAAGATTTGGTATTTAAAGCTGCAATATCTGATACATATAAATCTTGTATTATCAGGGATGAATCTTTAGGAACAGGGCAGAAATTTCACATTCAGAGGAGAGAGGAGTAATTTCACTAAAGGCTGATGCATTTAAAAAGTAATAAATTATTTTAATAACTACCTAATGGTAGACATTACACAGTGTTCTTTAATTATTAATCCACTGTAGACATGTTCACTGCTCTGAGAAAGTCTTTCTGGTGCATAACTTCCTGCAGTTTGATAAGGTCACAGTTCATCACTGTTTCTGATTGATATCTGGCATTGAAGAGGTTGTCTCATGTCTTTGCTGCCTTCTTCTGCTGGGTGGAAAAAAACCCTATCAAAAAGGTGTATCCCTTGCTGTCAAACCCGAGATGGCTGTTATCACACCGAGCCTTCTCCTTTGGAAATGCTCCCTTGCTTCCCCACCTCCGTTTATTTTGTAGCATTTTGTCATCTGCAGTCCCCATCCCCTCCCACCAGTTCCAGGGTTTAATGGTCTCAAGATTTCTCAGCTCCCATCATTACAGGATTGCATCCTGATGCTTTAGCTCTCACTGCATGTCAAGTCTCCTTGACTTTTGGGCACTTTTGGTCTTATGACCTGGGCTAGACGAGCAGTGAGATACTTGAGTCAATGCAGTGCTATGGAGTCAATGTAGTGCTATGGAGAAGCTAAAAGTCAACGCAGTGCTGCGCACAAGACTCATGGGTTGAGATAAAGACAGTTTAATAGGTAAAGCAAAAGCCGTGCATACAAGCAAAGCAAAACAAGGAATTCATTCACTACTTCCCACCGGCAGGCAGGTGTTCAGCCATCTCCAGGAAAGCAGGGCTCCATCATGGGAAGACAAACGCTATCACTCTGAATGTCCTCCCTTCCTTCTTCCCCCAGCTTTATATGCTGAGCATGACATCACATGGTATGGAATACCCCATTGGCCAGTTGGGTCAGCTGTCCTGACTATGCTCCCTCCCAGCTTCTTGTGCACCTGGCAGAGCATGGGAAGCTGAAAAGTCCTTGGCTAGTGTAAACGCTACTTAGCAACAACTAAAACGTCAGTGTGTTATCAACATCCTTCTCATACTAAATCCAAAACACAGCACTATACCAGCTACTAGGAAGAAAATTAACTCTATCCCAGCTGAAACCAGGACAACAAGCTATATAATACTACTATTAATCTACAAGATAAGGTCAAACATTTCTAGTACGGGACTATGCTGATATGCCTATGTTGTTTCTAATTCCTGAGCTAGCTTGGATATTTTCAAATCGTGTACATCTTCACCTTGCTTCACTGTGCAGTAAGTGAGATGCTGATACCAGACATTAATTTTTCAGGTGTGTCACCCCTCGAAACTCTGGTACATCAATAATTCCCTTTTGCTTTCTTATTTGTAATTTCCTTTCTTTCTAGGCTGCTCCAGGACTCAGTCTTTTGTCTTTAACACAGGTATTTCTGTAATGTATATTCAAACTTTTAAAAGATAAAACATTCCTTACCAAAAAAATCTCTCTTCCTTTCAAGATTTTTGTTAGGAGACAACCAATCCATAATGTCTATCCTAATTCCTGATGTAAAACATAATCAGAATTTATGTCCGAGCTTTGGCTTGACTACAAAAGACTTCAATAAAGATGTCTAAATGCTGTACGATGCTCAACTGGAGAACTGCATTTCATATCAATTTAAACCTTTCAGATTTGTTTTGCTAGTCCGCATGTTTCCCCATCTCCCTTGTTATGACAATATTTTCTTTCTCTGTCCCAGAGGAAGCCAGGACTTGCACATAAGAAGAAAACAGGGAAATAGAATATAGCCAGTGTTTTGCCAACCATCTTAAAAGCCTGAATGGGTGGCGGGGGGAGTGTGTCAAATTATTGTTTGTCATTTTCTTTTTTATGCTATAAAGAGTTTTTTCAGCTTTTCTCTGCTCATTTTCTTTGTGAGTTGTCTTGGTTTCAGCTGGGATAGAGTTAATTTTTTTCCTAGTAGCTGGTATAGTGCTATGTTTTGGATTTAGTATGAGAATAATGTTGGTAACACACTGATGTTTTTAGTTGTTGCTAAGTAGTCTACCAGTCAAGGACTTTTCAGCTTCCCATGCTCTGCCAGGTGCACAAGAAGCTGGGAGGGAGCATAGCCGGGACAGCTAGCCCAACTGGCCAATGGGGTATTCCATACCATATGATGTCATGCTCAGTATATAAAGCTGGGGGAAGAAGAAGGAAGGGGGGGGACGTTCGGAATGATGGCATTTGTCTTCCCAAGTAACCGTTACGCGTGATGGAGCCCTGCTTTCCTGGAGATGGCTGAACACCTGCCTGATGATGGGAAGTAGTGAATGAATTCCTTGTTTTGCTTTGTTTGCGTCCGCAGCTTTTGCTTTACCTATTAAACTGTCTTTATCTCAACCCACGAGTTTTTTCACTTTTACCCTTCCAATTCTCTCCCCCATCCCACCGTGGGGGAGTGAGCAAGTGGCTGTGTGGTGCTTAGTTGCTGGCTGGGGTTAAACCACGACAGTTGTTCAAGACCATACGTTTCCCTGTACCAGCAATCAGAATGGATTTTACTGCCTGTGCATTATTGTGCCTATATTTGCGATATAACAAAAGGTCTTCAGATATTCCAGAGAACAGCCATGAAGCTTTCCCTTCTGCTTAATGATGCCGAAAATTTTCGTCTTTGGACTGAAGAAATTCTCAAGAAGATTGCAGTTTTGCCCTGAAGGATTCAGCTTTGCATTTAACCTGAGTCTTTCAGTCTCATCATAATACAGAAATCTCATGCTGCATGGCCTACCCACTGGTCAGCCTGGGAATTCAGCTCTTTTTTTAAGAATGAATGATTCTGATACTATTACAATTTTATCCTCTTTGTCTAGGGAAAAGTCACAGTAAGATTTTAACTACAGCTCTTCATACTTATTCTCCATATTTAACATCTCATGCCCCTTTCATATATTATGTAGACATAACAGTTATAAAAAGTGTAAGAAAAGATCTTCTGGTCCCTAGGTCTGGAAGATCAATAATAGCTTGAAATTAAAACACCCAAAGATAGTCTAAAGATAATGAAGATGACAAGTAAAGTTGGTAAATTTAATTAAAGTGAATTTGAATTGATTTTTTTAGAACCTTATGAAATGTAGTATGATATTGCAAAGAGTATGTTTAATGATAATTACCAATAGATGAAAGTAGAAAGTCAGGAACAGACTCCCGTTTTGAAGAAATAGAATTGATCTACATCTCAAAAAATTTACAGTCTAAAACTAAACCATATGTCAAACAAACAAAGGGAAAAAGGACAGATGTGTCTGTATCTGACAAACCGCGACACAGTCACAGACCATCACCTTGCAACCAGCACTTCGGTGCACAGGTGCAGCAATGGCAGCAGTCCTGTTACAGGTGCCAGCATTATTTATGTGTTTAAAATCTGCAGCAGGACTTGGAGGTAAGGGCTGTCCCTATTCCTTCACTGACAACACATGGTACTTCACAGGCTTTCTTCATGACTGAGTATTCGAGCTGCCCTTTCCTTTGGAAAAGCACCCTTCATCAAAACTGTTTTGTCTAGCTAGAAAATTGTCTGTGGGGGGAAAAAAAAAGTGCTCAGTTTATTCAGATTCAGAGGGAACTGATTTTTTTTACATAGCAGGTATTGCTGAAATGGTCTTGGCATGTGGGTCGGCTCCTGAGGAAACCAGGCCGACGCAACCGCTTGTGGAAACGTGCGTGTGTGCTGTGGCTTATCAGCTGTTTGGAGAATTGCAGCCAAATTTGGCAAAGGAGTCTCTAGAGGGAAAAGAAAGGAAAAAAAAGAAAAAAAGAAAGGCTTGTATAGGTTTCACGAAAACAGGCTGCGGGAAAGAGGAGAGGGTGCCTACGAGTGCCTTGACTGACGGACGGGCTGGCATCCTTGTGCAAACACTGTTAGACACAGCAGAATCCATGCCTTACCTATATACAGGGGTGTGTATATATATACACACACACATATATACACATAACCACAGCAAAAGCTGCGGAGGAGTTCACGCTCCACCGCCAGCCATAAAAAGCATCCTTATTTCTTATGCTTAGAGGATTTTTCTTCTGGAAACATTTGGGAAGAGCTATTACGTTAATTAACATGTTAATTAATTGTTAATTAACATTAACTATGCCTTTATACAAAGATGCCTGTCAGAATACAAACAACGCCGCAAAACAAAACTGTTGGTGAGCACTTGTGTGAGAACTGTGCGGGGACCCACATGGCCATGCACCATGACGGGGGCAGGAGGCCTGGTGGGGGGCAGCCCCAGCAGCCCCACGGAGCAGCAGGGCCCCCTGCCCTTCCCAGTGCCACAGGATCCCCCGAGGGCCCCGGGACCAGGCCAGACCCAGCTGGGCCCATGACAGAGGCTGTCCCCAGGCACCCGCAGGCAGGTGGCGGCCCGCGGGTCGGGGCAGTGGTGTGGCATTAGGGGGACAAGCCCCCTGAAGGGGCTGGTGGGGTGTGAGCAGGGGCCAGTCAGTCAGTGGGAGCCAGGAAGGCCTGGTAGTGCCCTCAGAGCTCAGCGGTGTCCTAAAATACCTGCTTTTCTGAGGAATGCACAGTAAACACAGAGTAATGGCAGCTCTTTGGGAAATTGTGTGCATCTCTGAAATGTGTTTATAAACTTTTTGTCTCAGTCTTGATGACTGAGATGCACTTGAACTCCTCGCGAAGAAATTTTATATTAAAAAATACCTTTCAGCAATACACAAAATGAGGCATCTGGGGGGGGGGAAAAAAAAAAGCACCTTTCTTGCTTTCTTGTTACCTAAAGAGCACATTTCGGTGTAATATGTTTGTGAACACACTCTCCTCTGAACCCTCTCCTACAGCAACCAGTCCTGTGCGTGGTCACCAGTGTCCTTCCAGTAAGCAATGCAGTTTGCCCGGAGTACAAGATAGGGCTAATAGAAGTGTGCAAAAAATTAACATGCAGGCAGGTAGAAGCTTGACAAGACATCCAGGAGACGCTTTAAACTGTGGCTGTTACATTATACTTTTGAAGCGCACCCCATTAACGTGCTCAGCTCGGCAGCATGCACATATTCCACTATGCCTTGCTGGCTGCAAAGAGAAGCAGTTGACAGCCCCATGTGTTATCCAGACCTAACAGAGATCCCAGCCCCAAATTCTCTCTCTGCAACGACCTATAATTCCAGTTGTCTGTTTGGACACGACTGTGTCTTATTTGTTGCAAGATGCATGCATAACTCATCACTAAATCTTGACACACGCGCAATGATTTTCTAATACCCAGGAACATTTTTTGTACTTTGGTAATAATGTGATGTGGGAAAAATGCTTACGGTTTATTAGAGGTCTGCCTGTAGTTTTTGTGTGGTAGCTGTAAGCTCTGTAAGATACACTAGATAAAAAAAAGGAGCAAGTAAGAGCAACATACGAGGATAGAGTTTTACGTGGCATTCATACAGAATTCACAGAGAACCAAACACGTGACATCTCCTAAGTGACGCTCAAATGCAACATCATACATAGTTTTTTAGGGTCATGGCATAAACACTTAAATACTTGAAAAACTAACTGACAAAAGCAGCTCATGTTTTCTTTTAAATTAAATGGTCATGCAAGGAAAAGTCCTGCCTGGAATAATAATAAGGAAATAAGAATCAACTTTGAAATTAAATGTAGTAAGCAGCTGTGAGCTAATTCATAAAGAAATAAGTCTCCAAAAGGTTTAGTAGTCCAGCTCAGAAGAGTTTTGCTGGGTTTTTTTTTCCTAAATTTATTTTTTAAAAATTTACTTTGAAACATCCTGTACAAAGAAAATAACAAACTTTCGCAACATTCTTCTGCAAAGATTTCCTTTTCCCTTTAGTTCTGTTCCTACCTGCCACTTTCTATCCAAAACATTGTTTCTCCCACATCAAATTATAGTTCTTCCTCCTTTTATTGCAATTTCACCCAACTTTCCCACAGGGTTACTCTTTAATCTGGTGTTTCTCCTCAGCTGTGGTTCTGTAAAGACGGTCATCTGTGTAGTCATTTAGTAAAGCTCCAGTAAAAGATACTCTGTCTGCCTTAATTTTCTTGTAGTTTTTCTTGCTCATACAAGCAGGAATCCATCAATTTTTTCCCCTTCAATATAAGTAATGCTTCATAAAAATGAGTAGAATCCAAAGTTTCTTAAAAAAATCTTACAGTAGGAAAATTTGGGGGTTGTTGACTCATTTAGCAAGTGTTATCTGGCCTAGTAAGGTCCAGAAATTTTGTTGTCTGTTCTGCTGGGTCTTTGGCAAAGTTGCAAAATACTCCCCTGTAGATTACATGTAGGTTAAGGAATACATGAGATCTAATGCAGTGAGTTGGGATTTGCAAAACAAACCTGAGGTTTAGAAGCTTTGCTGCAGAGGATCTCAGGAAAATTAGAGAGAAGGCAACCTAGTGAAGTTGTCAAAGTCAGTGCAAATATTTGATTGTTGTCATAAGTGTATTGGCTGATTCACAGAGGACAAAACAAAGCAGTGATCTAGTAAACTAGTCATCTGTAAACTTTACCTGGGGCACAGTACCAAAATTCTGTGAGTAAACACCAGATTTCAGACTTACCATCATAGATGCCAATCAAGCTTCCTCTTCCTTGTCTGCACAGCATGGGAGGCTGAACTCTGTCACTTCAACCTTTAGTCCTCACCACTTAAATCTGACACATAAGAAACATAATTTTGCTTGCAAGAAGGGAGCTTGCTTCACACTTGTGCCTGCAGTCCTTGAGAAGTTAATGTAGTAGTGGGCTGTTCAATGCAGTGCTTTGAAATAGACCTTCCTCCTCTCCCCTCATTATTTCTATAAAATGGGCATAATAAAAGCATAAACAACCCGAGTGTACAATTACTTGGTTTATATAGGTATCATGGGGGAAGCGTTGAGTAAATACTAGCATTAGTGGGGCTAGTCCTTCTGCACACTAACCACCAGGATATGTAAAAGGCTGTTGGTCCTCTTTTCAGTGAAGACATAGATTTTAAGAGGAAGAGGAAGGAGGAGAAATCAGAGTAGAGCTGAAAATGAAAATGTCAGGGAAAAAGAAAAAATACAGGGAGAATGGGGGCAAGAATTGTCTTTTCCTGTGTCCTGTCTAACCATTTAAAATCTAAGTTACAAATGGTGGGTGAACAAAAGCAAAACCCATCCATTTTACCTACATTAGTTCACCCATCCCATTAAAGCTGCTATATGCATTATTGCAGCTGTTAATCTATTAATGACACCATTCTTATTGTAAAGCCACACTTGTTACATAGCCCTCAGGGAAAATGTCAAGTGCTGTTATTTAAAAGAATAGTTAGGGAACTTACTGAGTTCAGTCAGTGTGTATATGTGAGGGAGAAAAGGAATTAACAATGGGCTTTATGAATTTGAAGGCTCTATTGATATTTCTCCATTCTTCCTAAATACTAAAGCCTTTCTACCACTCCCAAGAATAGTGGGAGACAGCCAGCAAATGTAAGATAGATACCAAGTCACAGCATTGGTGCTATATTAGATTTCAGAAGATACCTATTCGGAAAAATTTTCCCAGGCACTGCCACAAACCCAGAGTGATCTGACTGCTTGTGCGGAGACAGAACTGTGCCTTACTTCTAGCTAACAGGACTCCTCAACTCATCTGGCTTCTAGCCCTGCAACACGTGCTTCAAGTATTAAATCCTCTGCTGTGGAGGTGTGTAGGACTCTCATCTTTACAGTAACTCCTGAGGCACAGAAGAACACTTCTAACCAAGGGAACGCATCCTGGTACCATCAGTTCAGCATCTGCATAGCAGCCCAGCAATAGTGCTTCTGTGCAGCGGTCAGCTTGCCAGTGGAAGATTAGCTAGGAAATGATGGCGTTGAGAAGAGCAACACTCATATAGAGTGCTGTTATCTTGGCTAAGAGCAATAAGACCCTAGTGTTTCTGCATCTTGAGAATAAGGACTCATTCCCTTACAGAATGATCTAAAATGTGTTTGCCTCTGTGAACTGAATCAAATGATCTTGCTGAAATGCAGAAAAATCCTGCCTTTCCCCAAACATTTTTCACCCATATCAGTCCTTGGCTTAGGTTCATAAGGAGTCCCAAAGAGCCCTGTGGCCAAAACTGAAGGCAGCCCCCTCACTTGGGGGCTGGAGAAGAAGGGAGAGGAACAACATAGTCAGCATGGTAGGAATGCCTAATGCTAAATATTGCCCATGAATTTGGGCCCTCACCGTATATATTACACGGGTAAAAGTAATAATTTTGATTTGGCATTTTACCTGTGTCCTCAGAGGTTGAGACTATCGGCCTGTCCAGCTACATGAGCTCGGTCCCTGGTCTAACAGAGCCTGGCAAGGAGCACACTGAGCTGACTGCAAGCCACAGAGCTGGATCAGCCCTGAGCCGCAGCAACATGCACCCTGCACCTTCGACCTTGCTGTGCAGCTGGAGCAGAGCGCTGCACTGTGTGGCACACCAACCACAGCTACATGGCTGCTGCTTCAGAGCAAAGACAAAGGGAACATATGTCAGTGTGCAAAAGGCCATGTAGGCAGCCTCAGCAGGATGTGAAACACGTAGTGAGCAGTAGTAACTCCTGACGCACATCGACAGCTAGAATTTCAGGCTAGATTATAAAGAGCAAATAACAGATTTTATTTCTTTGCCAACATTTCTCTGCATGTTTCTCTAAACATGTATACATCACCCTGACATTATCTATCAAAGGCAAACACTCACTGAAGATGAGCATTTTATTTATGCTGTAAGCATCCTTTAGTTTGCATGAGTACATTTAATGAGCCATCAGAAAATCCCCAGCACGTCAAGACTGCTTTTTACATAAGCTAAGAGGCCACATTATTTTATAACTAATCCCCACTCCATCTGTTGACACACTCAAACTGAGGAATGCATCAGAAATGAGGAAACATTCTTCTCCCTTGTTCTCTGTTAAAAACCTGATTCTGCCAACTTCACACATCAGGAAATCAGGAGCTTCTAATTCTGCTAGCAGCCCCCTGAGTCTGTGGGGATGGGTTTACTGGTGGAGCAAAACAGCAGTCAACAT
The DNA here is from genome assembly GCA_035582835.1 of Phoebastria nigripes. NCBI lineage: Eukaryota > Metazoa > Chordata > Aves > Procellariiformes > Diomedeidae > Phoebastria > Phoebastria nigripes. The sequence goes on from JAYKAV010002673.1 coordinate 339,914, forward strand.
GAGCAAGGGTGGCAGAATTAGGTCATAAACAACTTGTACAAGTGTCTTTTTTGGAGGCATATGGTCATTTAGTAGCATACTAACGGTGGTAGTTTGGAGCTGGCAGTAAATTATGCTTTTTCAGGACTGAATCTAGCAAGGGTAAGCACCCTATATGGTTAGTTCTACAAAGTCTTTTACTTCTTGCTAAGTATTTTTCATAATTTTTGCTTTTCAGAAATTGAGAAAGGAGGAATTTCTGGGGATGGTGGGCATAAATGACTCTGAAAGCCTGCCTCTGCATCAGGGCTGCATTACTACCATGGTGTCTCTGGCTGTAACTGCATAGTACTGAGACATCTCTAGTTTTCAGCACAGAGCCCTCCATCTTTTCTGGAATGCAGTGGATACCAAAAGAGCACTTTATGAACATCATATGTCCCCAGGTGGTCCTTCACAGAAGAGCTCAGAACAACACTCTGAGGAACAGACCACATTAAATCATGATCTTGGAAGAATTCTTTGGCTGCATGGGTCGTTGTGTTTACCAGTTTTCCTATAAGCTGTGCCCACTAAGTACAACCCAGGTAGTACTCACACAATGCCTTATCCACCAGAAACACCCCCAGAGGAGCAGTTTATCCCAACATGTTTTACTCACAGGGAGTCAGAGTCAGCACAAGGGCATGTCATTGCTTTGTTTTATGCTTAGGGCAGTAGCTTTCATGCCGTGGTTAAAAAAATCCCAACAGCCTGGGATCTATGCTGAAGGCACTGCACAATAGGCGATGAAGGCTACAGTTCAGCACATGCTTTAGATCATCTTAAGCCAGCACTCCTGGCAAAAAAAGCAACCCAGCCACTCATTTCTGTCCCCAAATTACCTTTTGCAATGTTCTGGCACGAATGTTTATGTGGTTACTTAGTAAGCCAGAATGAGGAGCTGCCCTGACTGATTTGCTTTAGGCAGGTTGCTTTTCAGCCAGATTGGTGCTCTGGTCCAGTTCACTGGACATGTTGACTTAAATTATTCCTCAAACAGCAGATTAAAAAAAGCCAGCCTAGTGTCAGTAGGTTTAAATTCACCAAGTAGAAATTCAGATACACCAGCTTGCCATATCTAGGGTCTGCAAATAGAGAAGTATTGAAGACCATGTATATATAAAGCATGATGTGCACTCATCTGCATTTGCAGTCAGTGTTGTGATAGGGGACCTGCTCCCAGCAGGGAACATGAAAGCCTGTGGCAGTCACAGCTCAGGAGCAGGTTACTGCCTGACACGCTAGTTATCTCCCACAGGCTGTTTGCTAAGAGAAGAAAAATTAGTCACTAACCAGGAGCCAAGGCTGTCTGTAGTTAGACAGCCCCATCCATTGCCTCTGTAAGGCTCCCAAGCAACTCTCTATGGAGGCAGGGTGTCACCTGTTGCCCTGGCTGGGGATTCATCACGTACGTTGCACAAGTATGTCTAATAGGCCACCGGGGCATTCAGAAGGTTAGTCTTATCATGGAGCCTTTTAGCGTTCCCATGGGACATTTTTGCCCATAACAGCTGCCAGCACCCTTTGGTTGTGGCCAAAGAGAGACATACCCTTCAGGGACGTGTGCAGGGAGAGCCCTGTGAGCACCAGGGCTGCGGGTTCAGCCGTCACCTCCTTGGCACGCAGGGATCAGGATTTTGGACCCATCCACTCTGGAGTCAGCCACAATCAGGTCCCTGCTAACATCTTTCAGAGTAGCTTTTTTCCTTTGTTTTCTTGGAGTAGTCTTTTAATGGAAAGAATACAGTTCAGATGAGATTGCCTGCTGACAGAATTGTTAGTGGAAATACCAACGGTGCCCTTCCATAGTTACTTCATTTCCCTCTCTCTTCCCTGTTGATTAAATGTCAGCTCCTTTCTTTGTTCTCTTTCAAAGGAAGCTAATTCTCTCCTCCAGCTGCAGCAGATCCCTTCAGCAGCACAAAGCAATGCTGCCCAGTGGTTTTACAAACCTTTCCAACACACTGCTCCTTCCCCCGCTGCCTCCCCAGCCCTGCATGTGGCAGCCCAGAGAAAAGGCCAGGCACTTCTCTTTTATGATATACCATGTATATGCCACCACAGGACCCAGATGGCTAAACAGATGAGAAAAGTGCAGCAATGACTGCCCAGAAAAATTTGGAATAATACTGCTTGAAGAGCAGGGGCCAAACTAAGCATTAAACATGACAGTGCATATAAAAGCCTGCAGCTTCTTAAGAGTATAATTTATAAAACTGCCATTTTGTTGAAAATCTCCCTTTTTATAGTGCACCTCTCCTATTGTGGTTTATGTTTAGTGACATTTCCTAAAGCTGATGTTGGTAAATAATTTACAGTGAGCAATTTCATTTAATTTCACTTCTGTGCTACGTGAAGCAGCTGGGGCAAGGTCCAAAGAGCACTTAGCAGCTTACAGAGGCATGTGAGTGAAATTCAGGCACCTGAGTGATCCCAAATATTCCACTTACCTCACTGGGGTATCCTAGACACCCACCTGATATACCAAAACATTGCTTATGTGATTAAAGCATTGCATTCGCACTCTCCCCAGAAGAACTGTTTTCTTGCATGAGCTAAGCAGCTACACAGTGGCACTCTTAGGTGGGTATCTGGTTCTGTGACTAAGTCTCCGTTCTTTTTTTAGGAATCCTCATCACTCAAAGCACACTCTGCTGTCTCAAGTCACCTCTCGAGAAGAGGGTGCGCGCTTCTTACATCATAGTTTACTGTGTAGAGCCCTGCTCCAGGATTTGGGGGGCCTGGCTTCTTAACTGTAACCACAATCCCAACCAGTAGGGATGCTTCTTACCCCAAGGTTTAGAGCAGGAAAACATCCTCTAGCTCTCCCACTGGAGTCTGGTCATGTTGCAAAAAGAGTCCTAAGTCTGGAAGGAGAAGAGGTGAGGCATGAGGAAGAGCCTAAATAACAGATAAGGCACTCAGCTAGGAGTACAAACAGCTTACCTAGGTTTTACTTAAAGTCTCATAAAAAATAGCAGCCATCACCACCTGTTTAACTAATTCCCTTTGCTCTCTGCAACCCAATCCCTGCCTGGGAACACAAAAAAACCTTATTGAAAAGTTGAAACTAGGAGAAGTTTTAATAACTGGAAGTGATACTGTATAATTGGAACACTTCAGAAATACTAATGATGGGTTTCAGTAGGCATAGCACCCGCAGAAAAATGATCGCATCTCATGCTGGTAAAATCTCTATGGATTTTCTCAGGAGGGCAATGCAGCTGGCATTCTGCTCCAATCATTTTATGCAAGATGGTTTCAGAAGGGAAATGAAAAATAGCTTCTTTAATTGAAACAATAGGGGTGGCGATGAATTTTTACTAATTAGGCAAGTTGTTATTTAGTAAGGGTTTAGCATTTATATACCTCACAGAAATATGGGATACAGTAGATGATCTAATCATCCCACTTGGTCTTCTCTTGTACATAATTTATACATTTATATCTTTGAAATTTGTAGTATAATCAGAATAGAAGAAGTTTTCATTGAACTGCTGCAGTGTTTCATACAGCATATGCAAGAGCTCACAGTGGAATGGGTGAGTGTCATACAAACCAAAAACAGGGAAGGCAGCACGCTGTGGCATATGACACGTGCAACACTGATACTCAAAACGATTACAAGGTGCTACTCGCTTCTTCAGTTGTGGTGCATCAGAAACTTGACTTCCTGCAAAAATAAACATAGCAGATCATCAGCAAAAGAGCTGTATGTTGTTATTTTGATCAGCTTTGCTTTGGACTCTGCTTAAGTCTTTTTTGCAGAAACAGAAAAATAACTAGTTGTTGGAAGAACAAGGTTGATTTGAGATGAAATAGTGGAAGACCTCAGAGATAGTGATAGGAAGTCAATGCAATATACATATCATGTCAAGAAAATGTATAGTGGTAGGGGTCCACTTAACATAAAGATAGTTCCTCAGAGAAACTATGCTGCAGAAACCAAGATAAATCAGTGTTTAGGTACTCCTTGTTTACACTGTATTTTTTAAATGTGATTCAGCCAAAAACCTGTCATTCACTAACTATTGCAGCCATAATTCTCACTGATATTTTGTTCGTTGTTCCATATTTGAAAAATACCTAATATTAGCTCAGCAAATTTGTATTTTCCTATTTCCTTGCCTCGAAATTCTGAGTCCAACAACTTCAATGGATGATTTTCCACTGCCTGAAACAGGGCTAAGACCTTATAGCTGTGCTTTTGAAAGTCAGAAAGACTCCTGTATTACATAAACCAAAGGATCATATCCCATAGTCCCTGAAGTGGAACTTTTTGCTCCTTCCAAAGCAATTAATCACTTCTGGGTTCAAGAGCTATGGTTCACCTAGAATATCTTTTCTGTAGCAAGACACAGTGTGCCATTAGGAAGACTCAGAATAACCTTGAATGTATCCATGTCATTGTAACACCTTTTGCTTGTTTTTTGTTTTACTACTTTACGTAGTTTATGCCATTTCCTCCAGTTAAAAAAAATCCAACGTTATGCATATGCACATATGTTATGTACATGCACTTTCCATTTTGTAAAGCAGCTAAAAATAGCTCAGGGGACACATTTTGCCTCTATAGCCAGCTCATAATAAGACTTGATGTTGTACTGGGTGCAAACAAAGCAATAACCTTTCCACACAATAACACACACATATACCCTCGCATGATCCTTCATTGGGTAAATTGTATGGCTAACTACCTTAGCTTGAAACACACATTGGCATAACCCACACACTGGTTAATCGTCCTGCCATTAAATCCATTCACAATGTATTCCTTATTTGAATATCTTCAGAAATGCCAGGAGCAGGACCGATGATTGCAAGGAAATTGTTTTGTAGCATTGTGAAGGGTTGAAATGAAAACCAAAGAGACTTGCATGGCACAGTCCAGTTCCAATTAATTTCACAGAAAGAGACATGCATTATGACAGGAAAACAGATTGAAATTAGTAGGATTTAAAGGGAGCACAAGGAGTGAACACCCAGGTAAGTGCCTGTAAAGCAGTATACATTGTACAAAGTCTAAGGACCATATCGAAGTCAAGGGTAATTGACTTCCATATGGTCCTATGGAAATGGTAATTTAGGAGACTAAAGTCAGAGAAGATGAATGTCTTTGCATGAGTATTTGCAAGATGAAACTCCTAGGAATGAATCCTTTCTTAGCTACTTTCTTTCCACCTACCATTGGCTCTGCCTCCAGCCACGCAGATATTAATTTACAGGCAAAGAGAAAAAGTTATGGCCCTTTCTCTCTACCACACCCATTTTTACAGCTTGGTGTGTTACATATGCTCCAGCTTATACAATACAGCCATGGAGAGCTCATTTCCCTTTTCCAAGTCACCAATGAGGCTGGCCATGGTCCCCTCAAATCTGGATCAAGTTTCTATAAGCAGGATTTAAGTATCAAGTGTCTGGCAGACTTTATTATAAAGCAGCATTGCCAGTTCTGCCAATGGTACTGTCTTTCTCAAGAAACCTTTCAGAGTACTCCATCATCTAAAATACAGAAAGTAAACCGTGCTCAAGCTAACAAGGCACAGATTAAGTTAATAGTGTGCAATATTGAAGAAGTGATAATGAGACACTTTAGGTTAGGGAGTGATTATTTTCCAGTACTGCTAATTAGGGAGTCTTAGTAAATTAATGACGTCAAACTTCCTATTAAACACATTTCCTTAGAAAATATTTTTTAAATAAGAGAGAAAATATGAGATTGTGTAGAATTAGTTTTTGTCCAAATATGAAACTGCAAAAGATCAGGCTCTACCAGTTGTTTTTCTATTTATTTATAACATACTTTTATTGGACATAAAGATTCCAATCAATTGAGCAAGTACTATGACAAACCGTTCTTGAAAATATCATTGAAAAAGTAGCTGAAATGGTACCTAGAAATATGCAAGTCTGTAAATTATTTTGCATGTATTTTGCACTTGGTGAAATGAATTAATCAAATTTTAGAAATTAAAAAATTAAAAAGTCAGCTAAACAAAATCAATTCCACTGAATTTAATTTTGCACTAAAAAAAAACCAAAAAAACAAAACAAAAGTTGAAAACTTTGCAAATACATTCTATTCTTTGGATGTACAAGCATCCTAGGCACTGATGGTCAGACTCTTGCAGTCCTGTTTAGATACTGAATTACAAAAGAAACACGGGTGATCAGCTCCTCTACCAATTTTCCAAGGTAAAGCAGTGATACTGATTTAAATAGGGTAATCCTGAGGCCAGGATTAGCTCTACTTCTCTGATTTTATGGAATGGTGATTTTATCCATCAAAAGTTGGTGTGCTTAGTTTCTTCCTTTTAAGAAACACAACAGTGCAGTACATTGAACAATCTCAAAGCTAGTGGTGTTAAAGTCTTGTTTGCTTCAGATTTATAGATAAAATTTCACCTTTCTGAAAAACAACCATCACAGTCTAAAGCCAGTATATATTTTCTATTTATCTTTATTAATTTTATAGTCTAAAGCCAGTGTCTTCCATATATATTAAAGTAATTTTGGTTTTATATCTTCTATTTATCTTTATTAATTTAAAAAAAATTCATTGAAATTGTTTGCAGAGTCTAGTGTTTGCTATGTATATAAAATTCAATGCATTAAAACAGAGTATATTGTAAGTAAATTGTGTATTCATATATAAACAGCAATCTGTCTTTTCTGAATAAAACTCAAAAGGTATATTCACTGCATAGTTGATATTAATCTTGTGATTTCCCATTAGATTTTAGCACAAGTGTGTCTTAGCTCAGTTAATAATTCATGTTCCCTTGGGTTTCTAGGATGAGTTATTTCATAATTGAGAAAATGCAGATGAGCTTAACAACAAATAGCAAGGGCAGGTGCTGTCATTTTCATATTTCTTTAGGAAAGAGACTATCATCACATTAAATAGAGAACAAGGGCTTCAGTTATATCCAAGGAGCTAATCTCTGTAATCCATCCATTCAGTTTATCTACCTGTCTATAAATTGAAGCAGTCAATAATATGGCATGAGCTTTTGAGCACTACAGGGAAGAATGTAAAACATTTAGAGATGTCATTCACAAAACTTTTTTTCTTAAGTTTGTAATTTAATGTCATGCAGACAATGACAGAAATTGCATAAATTTTCAAGTATGCAAGTGTTTAGAGATTAGTTGATTTAGTGGCTTGCTGGTTAAAAGGGAGGCTCTGTCACTCATAAAACTTGCAGATAAGGACAGAGCTACCTACAGTTAAATAGACAGTAATTCTAGTTTAATACAATAATGTTTATTGATGCTGTATTCAGGAAAGGATACACAAAACAAACTTCAGAGAAGTCGTCGGATGAATGTATTTACAATTTCATCAGTATTCTACACCATAGTCAAGGTAATAAAATTAATAGTGATACTAAGTAAAAGGCAGAAACAGAGAAAGAATGAGAACTGTATGCCACCAACTGCTTCCTTGGTTTATGATTTAACCCAAAGGTTTGCACTGACACTTCCTACCCTTTTCTAGTGATTTTTCTGAAGAGCTGTTGGGCCCCAGTGCATCACAGGCAGAATATTTCAGATCAGGTTGTGGAGTTGCTGTTGTAAGCAGATCTGTAATTACTGGAGTCTTTCTAATTTTATGGAGAAAGAGTGACAGGTCTTACAAAGTGATATAAATCCTATGGCAGGTAGTATTTATAGCCCAGCGTAGTTTAAGGGATTCTGGCTTATTTCCATAGTTGAGTCACTTATCCATTTTACAGTCCTTCTCTCTCTAAATAATAAAGGAGAAATACGTCGCTGAAATAGGTCTGTCAGGAAAAAATGTGGTGCTGAAGTAGTGAGGTGAAGTTAGTACACAATTTAAGGCCACATCTACACTAGAAAGTTTTAATATGAGCATTACTGCTGCCATCTATTTTCTGAGTATATCTATTTAATATTTATATTGTCTGAAAATATCTATCTTCAGAGCGTTTGCTTCCACCTGTGTAGTGCAGGTCACCTGGACTGGCAGAAGATACAGTTTACTGTGCTGTATTGAGGCATCACTTGTTTCCCGTTTGGCTCCATGTCTTAAAAAAACGGTGGAATAGCAACATTACTTGCAGGGAACTCTGAGATTTTGGGGTCCATTTCCTATTACCCTACTTGTCCCACATCATGATCTTCACTTTTTTTTCTCTGTATTTTTTAAAAAGTGCTGCAGCTTTGCACGCGATAATTTTCTCAGTGTCAGTCTCTTTGTCACATCATTGCTGTGTTCATGGGTGAGTCAACACTGAGGACACTCATGTCTCTTTTAGAGCTACAGTACCTGACACTGCCACGCTGTGAAAATTTAACTATTACCTTAGAGGTAGTCCATCATGTTACATCCTACTGATCAATCAAGATAAGAAATTTTCAGATGACTACAGTCCTGTAATTATCTGGCAATCGTGACCCAGACTTTAGTACCAAGACAACAAAATAAAAGTTTCGTAAAAGATACATCCACAGCAGAAACATAAAATTACACATTGCTATCAGGCAGTAGGTGATCAGTTTAGAGCTGGTTAATCTTTGTAAGCAGACGAGAAGTTGAAAGAGAACTGCCAGCACTCCTGCAGAAATGCTGCTTCTGGACAGAAGAGAATGCAAAAGTAATGGGGTTGTTTAAAGAGGGAAAAATATTCCAAAACCTGGTATCTAGGGCTTTCAGCTGGTGGAGTAAAAAGGTAGAGACTGTCCCTACTTCCTGCTGCCGATACCATTTTTTGCTATGTTTAAGTGTTCACTGTGCAGTATTGAGACAGACATGATACCAAAGGTGGAACTTCAGACTCTCCCTGTGAGGGTCTTACCCACTAATCTTGAGTCACACATGCTCTTGCTCTCCATCTTTCTGGTATCATAAATCTTGCACTCCTACCTGCACTGGCTCAAAAAAGTAATGCAGAGCTTTTTTTGTGGATGCAGAAGTGAAACTCTACTTGCCACGAGAATTCTGATATGAAATAGATTAAAGTCACCCCAGATGTGGGTAGCCCCAGAGCACTAGGCTTTTTATGGTGCTTGGAATTAAGGCACTAAAATCTGACTAAATCCTGGACTTGTTGTCTATGTCCCTTTTGACTCTGAACAACTAGCTATAGAACATGGTGACAGAACTGAGAACTCAACCCAGATCTATTTTTTCTCAATTAAGCTTTTAATTTCTGGAGCCAACTTCTCATTTAGGATGCAGAATCTTTCCAATTGATGTAAGTCTCACATTATCTTGTGCACATAGTTAAGATTGTTCAAAGTCAAGCTTATATTTTCATTCACATTTTGTCATCTCTTTTATATCAATATTGCTATTTGATTTTTCAGTTTGGCCCCTTGCTAATGTAACTACTACATTCCCTTCTTATACCGCTGAGAACCCATGTAAGCGATCCTGCTTTATTTTAAGTTACAGGGGAAGTTCACAATTTACGGCTTTCTCTGCTGAGGCCATGAAGAACCAGGATTGCAATGAATAAATATAACAGAAAAACAGAAGCCTTAGGACTATTCTGAGAAGAATTTATAATCTGTCCTAAAGACAGACTACTGGAGTTTGACCAGCGAGTGCAAACCATGGAAAAGAGAGTCTGAGCTGCTACCTTTAACCTTCTCAGTACCGTATATGTAGATTAGCTTCTCTTCTACTAATGTGTTTGTTTTTGTTTTTTTTTTTTTTCTCTCTAGTTGCTATAGTTTTGCAATGAAAAAAGTAAATCAACACATATTGTGGGAGCTGTGGAAACATCAGAATGCAATTTTCACTAAACATAACAGGGATTTAAAAACTTGTTCTCAATATTATTTTAATGGGACTACAACTGAATTATAAATTGTTTGTTAGCTAATATGAGTAAATGGAATGAAACAGGGTAAAAAGCAGTTGAGCAGCTGCTCTAGGTTTCATGCCACACCCTCTCTAAAACATGCTAATAAACATCTTGTATACATTTTAAAAGGCGAAGTGAATCCAGACTTTTCATACTAGCACACATTCTGGACAGGTACAAGGAAGAGGTCAATGTTTCAGCCTGCGTGAAAAGGTTCCTTTGAAGAGAGATTTGCTTGTGCATACTATATTCCAGTGAAACGCCTACAGAAGTGAGAACCACTATAGACAAGTGATTTGGCTAGACCACTGTCTAGCCAAGTAACCGGAAAAGAAAATAAAGATTCAGCAGTATTTTTCCTGTAATTCAGGCAGTGAAATACATGAAACACTTATCCGGGGGGGGTTTCGATGGAAGCTGCTGAGTACACTCCTTCTTGTACTCAAGTGCAGCAAAACAAACCACTACAGGAGAAAATGTGGTACCACTCATTTCATGGACTAAGTGGAACAAGGCAAAGGAAACTGTAGGAAGGAGGGAAATGATCACTTTTTACTACTTTCTGTAACTGCTGTGTCACCATGGCAGCATGAACAAGAGGCAGGTGCTCTCAATTAAAGTAATACTGCTGCCTGAGACAGAGGTGCATCTAAAATACTGAGGATAAATACTTGTACACTTTCCTAACCTTGAAACAGTTCAGAATAAACTTGCAGAGGAGTTGAGATGATTTTATTCACCAGCAGTGCTTTGAACTGGATCCTGAGAGTAACTCTCCATTGACGAAGACTTTTACTAGGATGCTGCAGGGGCATATCTCAAATGTTGTGAGATGGTGCAGGTTTCTGCCTTGTACAGTCACTGAATGATTCTGATAAAACTGATGGTAAACTGCATTTGGCACAGGAACTACTGCTTTCTTCCTCAGTGCTAAGGAAAAACTGACAGATTAGCAGACTGGGAAGGGATATCTCTACATCTCTAACACAATGCAATATTGTGCAGAGAAACTCAAGCTGAACCATCTACCTTGTTTACCAGTTCCTACGTTAACGTAGCCTTCCACTTACATTAATTATCCTTTCTGATGAACTACAAAGAGTGGGAAAACCTTTGAAGATTACAGGGCAGCAAAAGGGAAAAGTAAAAAGCTTGGGAAAGACAGAGTAGCACAGTGAGGCAGCTGCACAGCTAGCTGTTTTCCATCAAGATCTCTTATGAAGCGTTTGACCAGTAAAGATAAATATGTAGTAATTTTAGAAACAAGTGTATCAGTTGGAGTGCAGCAGCATGTCATGAATTAAGAAATTAGGCTGTTCTCTTTTCCTTGAAAGCATGAAAATTGCCTTGTGACCTTGTTGTATATAGTTTATAATTCAGTACATATTTACATGGGCCCATTTTATTTTAACTCTCTGTTAAGTGAAGTTTCACTGTTGCTGAATGACAGAGTACATTTGGGAATGGAGGTTAATACCACACACGTGTCAAAAGAGTTTGTTATGACCATTACTATTATGCTGAAAGCCAAGGGAATCCATAGTGGCTGGGCTGTTAAGTGTGACTTAACTCTGTGATACCAGAGAATGATGCTTTTATAAGTATGTCTGCTGCGTGCTGTTAAGTAAAGATATAGTCAAACTGCCAGCCATCACTGTGAGCAGGATTTCTTTAATTAAATGTAGACATTATTAAAGAGTTAAAAGGTAATAATTGTCATCTACAATAATTCAGAGTTTTCATAATTAAGATTACATTCCCATTATAATCAATGGAGAGAAATAGGCTTTGACTAACCTTTGACTAAAAGAGGGCTTGAGGTGACTAGGCTGGAAGGAGATACCTGTGTTGCAGACCTGGATTCAAAAGATCTGCGGGCTTCACCAGCTGAATCCTCTGTGGTCTGCCTAGTCTTCCCTATTTTCCTGTTTTACAACCTTTCTACTATTACAATATTTACATCTATAGTGTATTTGTTATATTCTGCAAGCTACTCTTCATCTTTATACCTTCACCACTGTAGAAAGCAAAGGCAATGGGGTGGAAAGAAATAAAGGAATCTTGTTTTTATTGAACAGCGCTACCTCTCATCTCTTTAAAGATAGCTCTTTCTTTTTGTCTGTGGTTATCCACTCATGTGAATCAGCAAACACCATATCAGCCTAACACAAATCATCAGAACCCTATATTCACCTGAGTCATATGAGCAGATAACTAGAGTCAAAAGGAAAGAGCTCTCTTTAAAGCTGTCAGTTGCCACTGTGCAGAAACAAATGGGATCACATCCGTAGCACTCTTGCCAATCCCTTCTCCCCCTGCAGCAAATGATGCACATATTCATAAACACTCCAGAGGATTTATCAGCTCATACTGCGCATTTTCCCAGAATGCAGAAATGAGCTATAAAGTTTTTACTTAAGAGAAAGATGCTGTTTTCCTTGTTTCTGTTCCTCAGAGTGCCACACTGCATCAGATATAAAGAAGATTTCAACAATCCATGCTTAACAATAAAGCCGTCTGATGTGCTCCAAGACTTAATTCGAAATTACTTCACAGAGAAGCTCTGAAGAGCACTGAGGCTGTATTTTTTATGGTAGATATGCAATGCGAAATACCTGCCACCAATGCAGGTATTGGTCCTAAACCAGTGCAATGTCGTGGTGCTAAACAAGGAGACCTCCATCCTGCAGAGTGCCAAAGGGAGAGATTTAGTGTTCCTGGGATGAGTACAGGGATGGGTTGTTGTACCACCTTGCAAGCTTTATTTACCAGCAACTTAATCTACAAAGACTTTGTATTTGTCTTAAAGTATATCTGCTTTCTGGTTTGATTTTTCAAATACGCTGCTAGGTGACTTTTATTACCCCAGTCTTTTCACCAAACTCCTTAAATATATTGAGTGAAGTTACAATTCTCAAAAAAGACTATGAACAAAATTAATTTGATTTTATGTAATTCAAATTCAACCCACATAAGCCCGAACATTTACAACAGTTCAAATTAGAGTCATTGCAGTTTTAATTCCTTCATCTTCGCTTTCTGTCACAACAAATTAAGTTAGATTTGCTGTTTTGAGATTTTTATGGCTTTCTGTGTTCTTGCTACTTAAATTAAAGACCCTTCTACTCTGTGACATAATGTCTAACAACCTCAGAAATAAGTTATGACATCAATAGGATTATGCTTTTATGAAAACGATGACAAGTCACAATCAATAAGGCATTCCACAATGTTATCAGCAAAAAGGAAGAAATATAAGCAAGATTTGAGAACTTAAATACAAATGAGAGAAGAGCAATATGAATATATATGTATATTTTCACTTGGTATTAAGGTTGTAATTATAATTAAAACCTAATAAATGATTAAATAGATCAATATGTTCAACAAATTAAACGTCTTTTGTAGAATAACCACAAAAAGACAGATATGGCATCAGAAATATTAATTATCCAATTTATAGTGCTTGTCTAGTTTGTTCTGAGATTGATTTATGTATTACTTAGATGTAATGGGTCAGAGAAGATATATGCTATGATTCCTACTCATTATCTGGGTAAGCAGCTTCCCAAAACTTCTGAAGAACACATTTGAATTTGGTAACAGAAAATGTGTTTTCTATGATTACTTCCAAAATATGAAAACAAAAGTTTTGCAATGCTTTTGCCATTAAAAAAAGATTGCTTGAATAATTAACTGTGCCCTTTTAAAATGTATTTCCTTCTGCTTTTGTTCACATTTAGCTTGCTAACATCCCTACCACAGAAAAAGCTGTCTGGGCTTTATGTGGCATTTTTGTGATGAGTACACCACCACTACGTTTCATCAGCAAGCACAATGACAGATCAGGTGTCCTCTGCTTGTAGTTACATGTCAGTGCTCAAATGATGGATAATTACCAGTGACAGACCCAAGACTGGAATGGGCGGAATCAAGGGTCAGGAGAAGAGATGGAAGTGATGGTGCAGAGCACTCAAGGCAGCAGGCATAGGGACAGGCAGCAACAACAAAAATCTGTACATAGGCCACATTATTTATTTATTTTTCCAGGAAATGCGATATCATAAGCTAGAAGCTGCTCGTTCTGCTCATATTTGTGGTTTGTGGTTCAGAAATTCTTGACAAGGGGAAATCATCACTTTCTTCTTGCCTAACTGGCAGCAATTAGCTACAGCTGAGTGAGAGGCATTTCTGTAACCGCAGGCAATGGTAGTTGGAAAACTTGTCAGGGAGTTTTTTCCATTGATAGCAGAGGAAAGAGTAACACTTTCCAGTTCTAGGAATATAATAACTTCAGGATTACAACTTACTCATAAGGACAGACAACCTTTATGGTATAAAAGTTGTCTTTAAAAAAGAGTGTTAGCAAAAAGTAAATTGTGTGTTGTTCCCCATGAGCCTGCCGTGAGGTAACCCYGCCTGATCAACAGGAAAGCAACTGGCCACTTTGTGGCCATCTATTGTAATGAAACTCTGAGAAAAAAACATGTTCCAGGACTTGTTGACTTTTAGCTGAAGAAACAACCTGTTCAGAAAAGATGGAGCTGATGATTGAAAGCACAGCACTGGTTTTACTGACAATTCCTAAACAAATATGAATATCTTCCTTACATGGGCTACTTGATCCTGCACATGGGCACTAAAGATACTCTTTGGAAGAAAAGCCATTGACAAACTTGTCTTTTGTACTCAGCACCTGTACCATGGCTGTGCACTTGCTGGGCACAGAGGTTGCTTCTGGCAAGCACAGCTTGCCAGTAGTTTGCCAGCAGTATTAAGTAGAACGCAATTGGTAGTAAAATCCTACTGTTATCCTGCTTTAGTGATCTAATTAGTCAAGTCTGACTAGGCAGATGTGAGTAGGAACTTCTGCCTTGGTCTGAAAAAAATGAGGGTGCTTCTGATRTTTGCCTGCTCTGTGGATTCCCAAGAGGATCTTCAGCTTCCTGGGAAATCCCCACGCACACGTGCTATGCAGCTGACCAGTTAAAGATGTCACGGTTTATGTCTAATATGACAAAAAGACTTAGCTAGCGGAGCTTCTCAGAAATAACAAACATTGTTACATCCCAGAATGTAAAGCATAAATGGAGAGACTGAATACCACAACCTCGCAAAAATCCAACCTCAACCCTACTGGTAAGTGTGAAGACCTTTCACTGAAAAGCTTCATAAATGTCAAGCATTACCTCACCAATAAAGCTAGTAGCTCTCCCTGCAGAGGAGTGCCATCATCTACCAGTTAAACAACACAAGGCAGAACAGGGTTTGTGAGGATGGTGACTTTCCCTGTGACTTCTGCAGTTTCCCCCATGTGAATTCCTCCGCTTCTTACATCTTCTCTCTGTCACTGTCACTTCGTCGCCTTAGAGAAACCAACTGCCCTTAAGCTCTGTGGAGGGAGGAATGGAAACCTGGAGGAAAAGACTCTGGGGTACCGAAGCTGTGAAACCGCAGGAGGGCATTCACTCAACTAGATCCCTTCACGCCTCCCTCCTGAGAGTCTGCAGTGGGACAGAGCCAGAGCACCCACAGCTCACGGGCTGCCTTGGGGCTGGGGGACCCCCAGGTTGGGGTTGCCCAGCGCATCTGCTCGGTGCACGCAGCTGCCCAGCAGCTGCCTGTGATGCAGCTGCGTGAGCCTCTCTGCTGGGTTGGGTGAGCACAGGCTGCGATTGCTGCTGCTTAGCGCAGAGTTATATACATCTTTAAAGTAGTGATGGGAAGGAGAGAAGAAGCTTTGAAAGCATTGTCCAGCAGTATGGAAAACAATATGCAAGTCAAACAACAGTTTTACATGTAGGAGTGCTAAAAAGGAACTATCCTTTAATTTTATGGCCTAAACACACAACTCAGAATTTGGGAGATAAATATCCCTACCACATGCCAAGGGGTAGAGGCAGCTACCATTAAAGAAGAAAAGGTAAGCTGCTGGAGGAAAATATAAAATTATATTCAAATTAAGAATATCTATTGGTTAGCACTATTTCAATGGCAAAGGATTTCAGATAGCCCCTTTTGAAAACTCTAAAAAATAACTGGGGAGTGTTTCAGATATTTGACTCTCCATAACACAGATTAAAAGGGATATTCTTTACATTATTCCTCTTATGTGTGTGTTGAGTACTTTTATTTCCCTTAATTTTGATGACTTATGTTAATATCTTCTTGCCTTTTATTGATTTCATTCTCAGAATTTAATTTGCCCAAAAGGATTTATAGTGTGATTCTCTTACATGCACTGTATCTTATCCATCATCGTTAGTATTGGGTTTACTAGTGTGAATTATCATCATCGCCTGATATATAAAGGTATAAGGCAGAAGCTTCTTTGCATGTTTTGAGTTACTTTTTAAAATGTTGTTTCCTTATTTGCATAATTGCATAACTTGTTGGAGATAAGATTTCCTTTACATCATTAAATTTCCTTTTGCTCATTGCTCATCTATGCTAAATGAAATTCACTTCATTTCCAAACAGAGCAATGTTTAGTTGTTGTTTTGCTTTTATTAATTGGTTCATGACCCCTAGGGATACTTGTTTCACTCTCATCTATGCAAAGTGAATTCCAACTATGTTCTGTTTTCCTAAAGGCCATAATAATTTAATTACAGCTTAGAAGATAAAACCAAAACTTGCAAACTTTATGTGTAAGTCGTTTTCTCATTGCTGGAAAAATATGATGTTCAAAGAACTCTTTTCTCAACAACAGAAATTCAAGCAGAATAAAGAGGACACAGCATGTTAATTTTGTGATATTAGGGAAAGGCTGATTGGAGCTTACAATAAAGCTCACACGTGGACATGTGTAAGGGTGTGAGAAGCTGGGCTTTTGGAACAACTGTTCTGAAGACAAAAGCTCTCTACATTTTGGACTAAGATTCAGATCCAAAATCTTCTAATATAGGAGGATTTTCTCCCAGGCTTTAAGATAAAATATTATGTCCTGAAAATCTTCCACGCATGTTCTTTCAATATAACATCCCAAAATGATTTTCTTTTGTTTGGCATTTCACATCATCTTATTTTGATAACTTGCCGTCCCATTTTCCCTTGATTAGTGTCCTCTGCTGCTCTCCTGTAACTCCTGTAGTTTTCAAAAGATGAAAGAAATCAAATTGAATTTCATACCCCACTGAAGAATTTTCACTTGCAATTAGAAGAAACATATACTCCTTTTAATGTGTATATAAATCAAAGATCTAGAAAAGTGTTGAGTTACAGAATGCACATAATCCTATAGTGCTATTTGACAGCATTGATTTTCAGAGTAGAAACACATTTAATCTCTAAAGATATCCTGACACATTTATAATTTATTTAAGGATTGGTCCTGATAGCCTTGCTAGTCTTCATGTAAACTCTAAAGTAGGCATTAATTTTCATTAGTACCTGTATGATTTTGACAGCCTCTTAATTCTTGCAATTGAGAAACAATTTCATCCGTGAATACTGTTTGAGAAAATGCTTGTTCTGAGGTGCTCCACACACAAATTATGTCATTAAAATAAGAAGAAAAAAGAGCTCATAGCTGAGTTTGACCTGATGTCCTAAGGAGTAACACAGCCCTAATAACTTCTAAACATCCCTCTTTCCTGGATATCATTTAGGAGAAAATTCCTGGCTCTTTTCACCTATGGCAGCAAACTGGGGAGCCAGACTGGGGAGGGACGCCTGGTGTGCTCCAGCACGTCTCCTGCCCCAGATGATGGGCAGCAAGGCGCACGGGCACTCTGTTGAGCCCCCTGCCTTGCCCCGCTATGTGGAAATATCCTTGCGGATCTCTTAGCATATGCTTCAGAGCTTTTCAGTTATTTTAAGCATAACTTTCTAACATAGTATGACCATTTATACAAAACTTAACAAATCTGGGAGTTTTTATATATGTTCCTTGTTCCATGTTTTCCTTTCAAAAATTCAGGTTGGTGTTTACTGAATATGATGACTGGCTTGAATATCAGTATTTCCCGATTTCTCCATGAGCAGAATTACAGATTTCATATTTTCTAAGCAGAAGGGTTTTGGTGTACAGTTTCTGATGTAAGGGAACAAAAAAAACTATTTTAAGAATGTTCTTCACAGTTTCTTGAGACAAACTGGCCTTAGAGTTTGGTCATAAGGTGGATGGCTTAGGTGGTTTCTTGTTGGTTTTTTTGAGGTTTTTTTCTTTGTTTATTTTTCTGATTTATCATCACTGAAAGCATTATGAGCGTACACATTTCTTTCACATTTTGAAAACTACAGGAGATACAGGAGAGCAGCAGAAGTCACTGTAATCAGGGGAACATGGGACAACACTTAATACCTTAGGCATTCTCTGAAATGAAGTAACTTCCTTTTTTTCTGACTTTTTTTTAAACAAAGGCTTAAGTTAAATAATATGCGAATGGGTAACAGCATTGTGTGTGACAGGAATTGCACTTGTTAAGGATGAATTTGGTCCACTCGCTACAATATACAGGCCAGTGCAGTGCATGCAAAAAAAAATTCCCTTTATCCCAACATATCACCTTTCAGACGTGAGAAAAGTTGTTATCTGGAGAACCTCGCATTTTTCTGGTTTTGAATTATCCACGTGCAAGCTTCAATTTCAGTGGACRCTCATTTTATGCTATTATTGAGGAAAGGCATTTCAGTCTTTCTGTTCTTCACAAATCCTTTGTCTGGTCTGTATAACAAATGTTTTCACATGATCAGGATTTAAATGCTGTCACATTTTCAGTGTTAGCTCTTCTACAAACTGTTTTCTTTACTGGACTCATTTGCCCACATAATTCATACTCTAAATTGCAATTTATTTAGATCAGGGACTGACCTGACAATTAGGGATCGTGATTCAGACTGTTAGATATTTTTCTGTCCAATATTCATTTCAACATTTCCCAAAATCCCTTTTTCTAAGTATATATTTAAAACCCTTTCATTTACTGATTTACTTTTGGCTTCCTATATGGATTCATACTGATCTAGCTGCCTTGATCAATAATTCATTATGCCCTGGAGTGGAATTCTTTTTTTTTGGCTCAAATATGTTGTGATTACAAAAACAAAATTAAATAAGAAAAAGGCAGATTTATGGGCCTAGATGCATTAATTGAAATTAAATTGTATTTTATTGAAACTGTTCCTATTTGAAGTTGAATATTCCCATGGCAGTTGAAATGGCCATACCTTTTAAATGTATATTACTAGCATCCCTTTTGAGGATGGCACATGCGTTACAAAGCAGAGTTGCAATTTGGCTCTTGTAGTTTGAGGAGACCATGTGCAGTTTAGGGATTCTGTTTGATATGGGGGACTCTGTGTGATGTCCATGTGACCGAAAATTTCATTTGGAAGAAAATATAGGTCTGTTTGCTTCACCCATTTGATGGCCTTATTCCAGTAAAAGACTGCAAACCACAGCAATTTGGTGTGAACAATCAAATTCCATGCAAGGTGCGTGATCCTCTGCCCATATGGCATCAGTCTGATTTCTAGCGGTCAGGCAGGCACACAGTAGATCGCTCAGTAAGTCCGACCATGTGTCTCGTCCAACAAAGGATATATATGTCAGGGCATCTGAGGAGAGCAAGAAGAAACAGAGCAGAAGGAAACCAGCTGCACAGGAGACAGAGTCCATGATTTGGTGGAGAAAAACAATGAAAGATGGGGATAACAGACTCTTTGGAATTACAAGGCTCAGAGAGCAAACGATACTTAAGAGTGGTGATAATGTTAGTTTTCATTTGTATATTCCTTAGCCTAATAGTGGTTAGGTTTTGGCACCTAGATACATCTTTGATATTGGCTTGCTTTGGTTATGATGTGTGTCTGAGGAGGGGAATTTTGAACCCAAACCTCCCAGAATACCTTCAAGATCTCAGAAAAGGCATTCTTAGGCTTCAGGGCAGCCCGCACAGCTCCCAAATGCCCTAAGCTGGTGACACGCAGGACCTGGTGGTTGCTGTCCCCCTCTCCAGCTCTGCCCCTCTGCCCCGCAGTGCCTGCCCCGCAGCAGGGAAGCTGACGGTAAGTCACCTCCACTCGCTTCGCACTGCAGCTTGCAGCCTGGCACAGGTATGCAAGCACACGTTGCCAGAAAGCAGTGTGCCGTGGAGACCGAGGGAGTGTTGTGGGTAGGGAGGCGGCAGAGACAAAAGGCTAAAAACCTTGCTGCTGGTATTACACCACATGTTAATGCACTTTCCATTGTACAATAGGGCAGAGATTGCGTCTCCTCTCAGCCCACGCTATTACTACTGCAGGATCACGCCCAGACCTGATTTTTTTTTTTACAGATTTTGTAAGAGAGAATCATGCTTTAAAGTTCCTCCTTGGCAGGCACAGCATCAATCATCCTGCAGGTTGTTTGTCTTCTCCTCACCGCTGAGACGTTGAGAGGGATTCATCAAGTATTAATAAGTCCTCTAGGTTGCATGCCGTGAGCTATAAAACTGCAGCCTGTAATTCCATGCTTTGAAAAGAATATATCTCTCTGTCTCAGTATATGTTAAAGGTCCTCTTTGAGATAATTAAAGAGCAGAAAGACAGGATATGGCCAAAATGTTAAAAACAAGAGCCCAGTAGCTGCCCATGTTATTCTTAAATTACTTTTTTGAAACCTTTTCATCTCTACCCATGATAACACCTCTACACAGATGTGCCAGACAATATAGGCTTGCCAGTGAAATAATATCTAAGAAAACTGTGAAGTGAATTGGTGAGAAGCAGCTCTGTGCACACTGCCCAGTGGAAGAAAAATGTTTTTTCAATGCATAACAGATATGGCTTATCATACCTGATACAAGGGTGCTCTGAAAATATAGCCTCTTTGGGCTTATTAAGTTGTTTGATAAACCATCAAAAGGCAATTAAAAATTCTAATATGCTCTGATAAATAGACTTGTAAAAAAACACATTAATTCAAAGCTCTATGTATGAGCATGATGTGCGCATCACATATCACAGCACAGATGAAGAGAGCATGTCTGAATAAAAAGCATTAGATGCCTTAATGTCTCAAAACCTGGAAAATCAAATGGGGGACAATAAGGACAGCAGAGGTAGTTTCTTTCTATATTCGAGTGCAATGTGGAGGTTAGAACTGTGATTCTGGGATCAGAGCCACAGGGTGCTCTGGGGAAAATATATGTATTAGTGTTCTCTTTCTGTAACATTATTCAAGATCTTCCTGTCTCATTTCATTTGCACAAAATATAAATGTAGGCATATTAAACAAAGCTCTATTTATTTCCTTACTCCCAGTAAACCTTCTTATCTCAGTGAAATTGCTGTTTAGACAAACTGCCCTTGAGGAGCAAATCAGCCTTTAGAGGGATGCACAGAGGGCAATTGAAGTTCTAGTTTCTGATGGCTAAGTGATGCAATAGCTGCTACTGCTACTGTAGCATATTGCCAAAACACTGGGGTAGCCAACAACCAAGATTTTACCCCAGGACCAGAGAGAAGGGTAGAGTTAGTGGCAATATTTAACATGCTTTATATTTCTTAACAGTGATTAGATTAATGCTCATATAAGTTGATTAAATCTCCGACTGCTTATGTTTTCTTTAACTAGTCTGGTAGCACTCTCATTTTGAAACAGTCATCTGAAGTGGAGTCTTCATAGAACAGGAGCGAAATAATCCTCTCCCTAGGATCCAATCATTGCTATGAATATTCCATCATTGTAAAAGCAGCATGAGATGAGTCTTGATAAAATAAGAACACTCTGAGGATGTTCAGTAAAATAAAAACAGCTTATCTGTTGGAAAGAATATAATAACTCAGCCCAAACCACAGGTCTGGACTTTATTTTCTATTACTGACTTGTACTTGGGGACAAAAATTGTGGGTTTTTTCTTCATGTTTGTATGGTTCACAAGTCATTAGCTGTGGTCAAGAAACCACAAAATAAGGTAATACAATGTTTAAACCAGCATATTGGTCATTTAATGCAATTCATAAGTAGTTTCAGAATTCTACAACACAAGCATGACTTCGGATTAGATATTGGTTATTTATCAGACTTTATGGTCCTTTATGTGAATACATGACAACAGTATTCTAAAGGTCAAATGTGAAATGTAAGAGGCAAAAACCACCAAATGTATTTTCTTGTTGTTGAACATTTTGTTTGTGCTGTGCATAAGTTGCCCTAAGGATTTCTTGATGTCCTCAGAAAGTCAACAAGCAAACAGTTTGAAAATGATTAATATTGATTTTACAGAATACACTGCAGTTCTGCTGGAATTCTTGCATCTGCAGCAGAAAGTTATATTTATTGTTTTGAACAGAGGAAAATTAATATAGTAGAATTGAACCCAGGAATATTGGTCTAGACTATTTCCCTTTTTTAAATTGCTCCAGCTACTTTTGTTCAATTGGTTTTATGAGTGTAGCTGAGAATAACTATTACACTTGGCAATCTCATTAGCAATTCCTCAAAGTTTAGTCAGATGAACACATCAAGGAACAATGTGCAGAAAGTACCGGGTGTTCCTGAGGTTGATGCTGATGTCTCTTGCTGCACCTTGCACAGGGTGTGTTCGGCTGCAGCGATGCAGGTACTGGACTTGGTGTTGCGCGATTGCGGATTGGCTCTAAATACACTGTCAGGGGATGTCTMTTGCAAGGAGAAGGGTGTTAACTGAGGGTCGGTTGCCTCCACGTTCAGGGCAGGAAGTGCAAAACTGAGTAGATGGATGTCCTTTTTCCGTAACATCCTAGCTGGGAAAGCCCTAGCTCAGCTTTGTACTGCCTCAGTTGCCATTGCCAACAAGTGCTGGTGCTCTAAATGCAAAACCAGAGCCCACAGGGAGAACTGACAAACACTAACAAGAGAGAACCAGGGCTGCAAATAGCTTGCTGCTCTTGCATTAGCCCAAGGGATGCCAGCAATAAGGATTCACTGTATGGATATGAAGTCTCTGCATGGCCATGGGCCCTGGCATGTTTTAGAACAGGCTTCACCTGCCCCAGTCCTGGTAGCTGAGAGGCTTTGAAAGATATCGCAAAATCCTGATGTAGCTTCCCACGAACTTGTTTTTTTTTTTTTTCCTGAGGAATACTGATGACCAGCTAACAGCCTAAAGTTTGGTTTGGCTAACTCATTTTTCCATGAAAATTCTTTCAGAAGATAAACAGTTGTTTATAGCTTAATTTAAAGAAGGTTTAGTTCAAACTCTTAGGTTTCATGGGATCTCCTTCATATGCCTTAGGGAATGGGCTTTTGCTAGTGTTACCAACATCCATCAGTTATTGCTGTCAGTACAGCATCAACAGTGTCACCTGGAAAGGTTGTAGACCCAGTGCTAAGTCAAAGTAAAGAGAATAATCCACTGGCTCAAAAAAAAGCTTTTTCTATGGAAATCTATTTTATCTGTGGGGTTTTCCAATGTAATTTTAGRTTTACACAACCTTTGCACTGGATCACAGCTCAAGAAGTAATACTTGCAGATATGCTTATTGCAATTTCACATTGACTATTCAAAAATCATACTTTCAATGAAGGAAGTATCCATCCCTCTTGACGGGTTTCTGTCCATTTCTGATCTGTTTCCTTCAGAAAAGATATATAAAGGACAATAGTAATTATATAACAATTTAATATAATAATTCGAATAAATCATGTTCTCACAGCTATAAATTCACCAGCAAACAGCTTTTAAACTCTTTGTTTCAAATATCATAAGTGGAAGATAGTATTCACTGGTTAAAAAAAAACCAAACGCTTCCACACAGAGTAACAATTTCTTGTTTCATATAGCCATTGTTTTGGTAAAAGCAGAGCACAAATTTATCCACTCCATTCTCCCTCCCGTACTCTGAAAGTGTAACACAGCCAGTGAATTTATTGCTAATTTGAAAAGGAATCAGCTTTGATACCATGTCATCTGTCACTGTCTCTGTCACATACATGCAACCTTTCCCTTTCTATTAATTAGCTCATAAGTTTGCACCATTATTTTTTACATGTCAAGACACTACCAGTGTTTTAAAATATGTCGTATTAGAATATTCAAGATAGATAGTTAAGGAAAAGTGTTATCCATGTATTTGTCTACTGCTTTCAAAGAGAAGAAACAAGCTCTTATAAAACGTTAAATAATGACCATAATGACCACACTAAAGTGGAAATTAATAAGAAATTTGATTTCTGCCCAAAGAACTAATTTTTTTGTCAAACCAACAGTATTATCAACTTGAAACTGGTAATATCTAAAATATCAGAGCACTTCAGGAATATTTCTGAGGACTAATGTACTGTCTTTTAATTTGTGAGAAATTAGTAGTTAAACACCCTTGGATAGTTAAGCATCCAAACTTTAATATTATTGTCATTGTTGATAATACCAGATGGCACTGTTACATATTGCTGTCCAAGTTCTTTTTGGGACCAAATCTTGAATCTTGGGAAGACAAGCTGGAAGTTGCTGTCCATTTTTGCTTTTATATGTTATGTTATGTTATGGAAAGCACGAGACAGCAGTTGTTAAAAAGAACCTGCACAAGCAGCAGTTCACTCTCTGATAAAAATTCTTCAGCCAGCAACTTGCACATTGAAATAGGACCACCAGAGATAGTGAAAAAGGGTTTATAAGTAGCATTTGTCCATGTCTGTTCCTGGAACGTGTATCTCTGACAGGAAAGTTATAAATAGAATATGTCCACACTCTGATTCATAATTTCTCCTCCACTACACATTGCTTTTTGCTTGACTAGGTTGACTGTCAGCTTCAGACATTCACCATGCTGAGAGAACAAGGCAAATGCCATCAGTGTATCTAAGGTCTTCTTTAAGCAGAATTGTGTACAATACAATACCACAAACAGCTGTTTCTCCCAACATGTCCATCAGCTAAGGGTTCTGGTTTTGACTGGGATAGAGTTAATTTTCTTCATAGTAGCTAGTATGGGGCTATGTTTTGGATTTGTGCTGGAAACAGTGTTGATAACACAGGGATGTTTTAGTCATTGCTGAGCAGTGCTTACACAGAGTCAAGGCCTTTTCTGCTTCTTACACCACCCCACCAGCGAGTAGCCTGGGGGTGCACAAGAAGTTGGGAGGAGATACAGCCGGGACAGCTGATCCCAACTGACCAAAGGGATATTCCACACCATATGATGTCATGCTCAGCACATAAAGCTGGGGGAAGAACAAGTAAGGGGGGACGTTCGGAGTGATGGCGTTTGTCTTCCCAAGTAACCGTTACGCATGATGGAGCCCTGCTTTCCCGGAGATGGCTGAACACCTGCCTGCCGATGGGAAGTAGTGAATGAATTCCTTGGTTTGCTTTGCTTGCGTGCGTGGCTTTTGCTTTACCTATTAAACTGTCTTTATCTCAACCCACGAGTTTTCTCACTTTTACCCTTCTGATTCTCTCCCCCATCCCACTGTGGGGGAGTGAGCGAGCAGCTGTGTGGTGCTTAGTTGCCGGCTGGGGTTAAACGATGACACTGGGCAGTGTTAATAGTGAACAGTCAGAATGGGCAGGACTCAGCTGTGCCATGCACCCATGGAAACTGAGGAAAAATGCCATTTATCTGTCATTCATCCAAACAGAACTTTTCCATTCCTTTAAGGGGTTCTTTCATCAGTGTTACTTCTCCCTTGGGATTTTGAGTCACTTCCTCAGGTCTTCTAGGCTTGCTTGATGTGCTGAATCAAGTGCTTGGCAGATACAAACAAAAAGAACTGGACATGGCTCACTAAACTCAGTTATTTCCTCAGAAAACATCTGTAACGTGGGAACCTAGTCATCGGCAAAACATCTGGTCTAAATCTACACCAAAAACTCCAACTTTACCTCAAGGTGCACTGCTGACTGAGGGATGAATACAGAAGCAAAGACACTCACTGTAGCTGACCAAAGAATAAGGCTTCTGTGGATGCTGTGTAAACCCCGCACCCCATTTTGAGCAGAACCTTTCTCAAGTCCTGGGGAAGAGAGAGTACTCACTGAACCTAAGAGCCTATGCAGACAAATCACGAAACTCACCTGTCACCAGCACCGATCTTACCAGCTCTGATACCTTACCAGATTTCGGGGAGCAGGTTGTGATCTCACTTTCTGGCTGAGTGAGGGAAGCTTCCTGCTCACAGAGGAGGCATGAATAAACTGCTTCAAAGTGATTTTTCCATTGATCCAGTAGATCCTGCAGCCTGCCGCTCTGCCTATCACAGATGTCATTCAGTTTAACAGAAGCTACAGAAATTACATCTGGCTTTTAGAAGGCTTTCCAAGTTGAACATGATCTTTTCTGAGCAATGAGTTGACAGTATTCTAAACATGAAACCAGATGACTTCTCTTTTTTTCTTAATAAATATCCCTGATGACACTTACTGTATGGCAGATTCTTATTTGCAATAGCTGCTGCAAAAATCATCTCACATGTGATGTTTGATAGGTCTACTGGGCAGTTGTCAGCACTGGTGGTCTGAAATAATATTGTTAAAAAATTAAAAGAAACTGAAAATTCAGACTTTGGGAATGTCAGAAAGCACGTAGCTGCCTGACAGCTTGAGTCTAATATGATCTCTCCATTAAAATCTGTTACTTTATCTACCAAGCTTGTGCAAATATTTTTACCAGCAGAAAACTGTTGCCAGTATCAATTTTTCTGTCTATTCATAAACTAAAGTCTGTTAATCACCAATGATTTCTAATGACCAATAGCAATCCAAATGCAACTGTTCAGATTGGTACCAACTCTCTTGATCAAACTTGAGGTAATGGAAGAAGAAGTCAATAATCATTGTATCACTGGGAAATATGAATCCCAACAAGTGCTGTCTATATCTACTCTTCTTGATGTCAGGTTTCTCCAGTGTAACTGGCTGGATGCCCTAATCACTTTCTACACACCTATTAGTATAATCCAAAGTAATGATGACTGGTCTTTCCAGGTATCATTAATAGTAACTGCCAGTTGTTGACAAAATAGATCACAGTCTGTATTCCTAGCCTGAATCCTAACAGAAAGACATACCACAGTGATCTGACCCTCATCGGTCTGAAATCAAATGTTGATGAGTACTGTAGGGTTAAACTGTAAGTAAATAGGGCCACTAAATATATAACAAGCCCAAAATACCATTTTGGCATGGAGAGAAAGTAGAGCAGCTAAGCTCTGCTGAAGCAGTCTATTGAAGAGGCCTACAAACAGAATTGATTGACTATTTCAGTGAGTTTCTCTTTTTAGCCAGTAGTTTTCATCTGTTGTCAGACAAATTTGTTTGAATTGGTACTGATAAAATTTCATAGCATCATAGAACAGTTTGGATTGGAAGGGACCTTTAAAGGTCATCTAGTCCAAACCCCCCACCATGGGCAGGGACATCTTCAACTAGATCAGGTTGCTCAGAGCCCTGTCCAACCTCACCTTGAATGTTTCCAGGGACGGGGCATCTACCACCTCTCTGGGCAACCTGTGCCAGGGTTTCACCACCCTCAGCGTAAAAAATTTCTTCCTTATAGCTAGTCTAAATCTAGCCTCTTTTAGTTTAAAGCCATTCCCTCTTGTCCTGTCACAACAGGCCCTGCTTATAAGTTTGTCCCCATCTTTCTTACAAGCTCCCTTTAAGTACTGAACAGCTGCAATAAGGTCTCCCTGAAGCCTTCTCTTCTTTAGGCTGAACAACCCCAACTCTCTCAGCCTTTCTTCAAAGGAGAGGTGTTCCATCCCCCTGATCATTTTTGTGGCCCTCCTCTGGACCTGCTCCAACAGGTCCATGTCTGTCTTGTGCTGAGGGTTCCAGAGCTGGACACAGGACTCCAGGTGGGGTCTCACCAGGGCAGAGGAGAGGGGCAGAATCACCTCCCTCGATCTGCTGGCCACGCTGCTTTGGATGCAGCCCAGGGTACGGTTGGCCTTCTGGGCTGCAAGTGCACATTGCCGGCTCATGTCCAGCTTGTCCACCAGTACCCCCAAGTCCTTCTCGGCAGGGCTGCTCTCAATCCCTTCATCGCCCAGCCTGTATTGATACCAGGGGTTGCCCCAACCCAGGTGCAGGACCCTGCACTTGGCCTTGTTGAACCTCATGAGGTTCACATGGGCCCACTTCTGGAGCTTGTCCAGGTCCCTCTGGATGGCATCAAGGTCCTCAGGCGTGTCGACCGCACCACCCAGCTTGGTGTCATCTGCAAACTTGCTGAGGGTGCACTCCATCCCACTGTCCATGTCATTGATGAAGATATTAAACAGTACCGGTCCCAATATGGACCCCTGTGGGACACCACTTGTCACTGACCTCCATCTGGACATTGAGCCTTTGACCACTACCCTCTGGATGTGACCATCCAACCAATTCCTCACCCACTGGACAGTCCACCCATCAAATCCATATATCTCTGGTTTAGAGACAAGGGTGTTGTAGGGGACTGTGTCAAAGGCCTTACTTACAGAGGTCACAATAGACGACATCTGTAGCCCTTCCCATGTCCACTGGTGTAGTCACTCCATCGTAGAAGGCTACTAGGTTGGTCAGGCAGGACTTGCCCTTGGTGAAGCCATGCTGGCTGTCTCGAATCACCTCCCTGTCCTCCATGGGCCTTAGCATAGCTTCCAGGGGGATCTGCTCCATGATCTTCCCAGGCACAGAGGTGAGACTGACTGGCCTGTAGTTCCCCGGGTCTTCCTTTTTTCCCTTTTTAAAAATGGGGGTTATGTTTCCCCTTTTCCAGTCAGTGGGAACTTCACCGGACTGCCACGACTTCTCAAATATGATGGATAGTGGCTTAGCAACTTCATCTGCTAGTTCCCTCAGGACCCACAGATGGATCTCCTCAGGTCCCATGGACTTGTGCACCTTCAGGTTCCTTAGATGGTCTCAAACCTGATCTTCTCCTATAGTGGGCAGTTCTTCATTCTCCCAGTCCCCGCCTTTGCCTTCTGCAGCTTGGGCAGTGAGGCTCAAGCACTTGTCAGTGAAGACTGAGGCAAAAAAGTCATTGAGTACCTCAGTCTTCTCCATATCCCGGGTAACCCGGTCTCCCGTTTCATTCCGGAGAGGGCCCACATTTTCCCTTGTCTTCCTTTTATCCCCAATGTATCTATAGAATCTTTTCTTGTTGCCCTTGACGTCCCTGGCCAGATTTAATTCTATCAGGTCTTTAGCTTTCTTAACCTGATCCCTGGCTGCTTGGACAATTTCTCTGTATTCCTCCCACGCTACCTGTCCTTGCTTCCACCTTCTGTAGGCTTCCTTTTTGTGTTTGAGTGTGTCCAGGAGCTCCTTGTTCATCCATGCAGGCCTCCTGACGTTTTTGCCCGATTTCCTCTTTGTTGGGATGCATGGCTCCTGAGCTTGGAGAAGGCAATCCTTGAATATTACCCAGGTTTCTTGGGCCCCTCTTCCTTCCAGGGCTTTGTCCCATGGCACTCTACCAAGCAGATCCCTGAAGAGGCCAAAGTCTGCTCTCCTGAAGTCCAGAGTAGTGAGCTTGCTGCGCGCCCTCCTCGATGCCCTAAGGATCTTGAACTCCACCATTTCATGGTCACTGCAGCCACAGCTGTCCTTGAGCTTCACATTCCCCACCAGCCCCTCCTTGCTGGTGAGAACAAGGTCCAGCATAACACCTCTCCTCGTTGGCTTCTCTACCACTTGGAGAAGGAAGTTATCATTGATGCATTCCAGGAATGTCTCAGATTGCTTATGCCCTGCTGTCTTGTCGCTCCAACAGATATCAGGGTGGTTGAAGTCCCCCATGAGGACCAGGGCTTGTGAAGGTCAGGCTGCTCCTATCTGTCTGTAGAGGACCTTATCCGCTTGGTCTTCCTGGTCAGGTGGCCTGTAGCAGACCCCCACCATAATGTCACCTGTCCCTGCCCTCCCTTTAATCCTGACCCGTAAGCTSTCGGTCGGCTCCTCATCCATCCCCAGGCAGAGCTCCATGCACTCCAGCTGGTCATTGAGAGAGAGGGCGACACCCCCTCCTCATCTCCCCTGCCTCTCCTTCCTAAAGAGCCTGTATCCTTCCATCCCAACACTCCAGTCATAGGATCCATCCAACCACGTCTCCGTGATGCCAGTAAGATCATAGCCTTGCAGGTGTGCACACGTCTCTATCTCCTCTTGTTTATTCCCCATGCAACGTGTGTTTGCATAGAGGCATTTAAGTTGGGCCCCCGATGAAGCTGTCTTACTGGCTGGAGTTCCTTTGTGCTGCTCTTCAGGCACTCTCCTGCTGACCTGTGATCCTTCTCCAGGCTCTGGGCATCTATTGCTGGCCCTGGCATCAAACTGGTAAGAGTGGGATGGATTGAGGTTCCCCTCCACCGGCATCTCTAGTTTAAAGCCCTCTTCACCAGCTYGGCAAGCCTATGACTGAAGATGCTCTTCCCCTTCTCTGACAGATGGACCCCATCAGCCCCCAGCAGACCAGGTTTCTCAAAGCAAGTCCCTTGGTCTAAGTGGCCGAACCCCTGACTGTGGCACCAGTCCTGTAACCATTTGTTGATTTGCTAGATTCGACTGGCCCTTTCAAACCCCCTCCCTTTGACCAGCAGGATTGGTGAAAAAACTACCTGTGCTCCAGAGTCCCTTACCAGTGCTCCCTGGGCTCTGTAATCCTTCTTGATAGTCCTCAGGCTGCTCCTGGCTGCATCACTGGTGCCCATGTGAAACAACAGCAGTGGATAACAGCCAGTGGATTGTACAAGGCTTGGTAGTCTCTCGGTGACATCCCTGATACGAGCCCCCAGTAAGCAGCACACCTCTCTAGAGAGTGCGTCCGGTCAGCAAATGGGTGCCTCCGTACCTCTCAGAAGAGAGTTGCCTGCTACTATCGCCCATTGCCTTTTCTTAGTTGCGCTGGTTGTTATATGGGGAGCAGATTGGGCTGCCTTACTCAGCTCCAGTGCCTCTCCTGGTGTGGTGGGTCTTTCCTCCTCAGCCTGCAGAGCGGTGAAGTGGTTCTGCAAGGGCACCTCAGGCTTTGGGAGAAGTCTCTTCCTCCTGCTGGTCCTTGCTGTTGCAACCGTCCATTCCTCTGCATTATTGGCCCCCCTCCCTTCTGCATGTGCCGGTGGGGGAGTTTTTGGCTGTTTGGCCATGGGCTGTGGGTCCACTGCAGACTGCGCTTGGAACGAGCTATCTAACTCCTYCTCAGCCTCCCTGATGTTCYGCAGCCTTCTCACCGCCTCCTGCAGCTCAGCCACCTGCTGCAGGAGGTCCTCCCCCTGGGCACACCTTTTGCAGGCAGGTCTGCCGCCTGTCCCTGCCCCAGGGGAGAGGTCTGGGCACTTCCTGCAGTCTGAGGTCTGCACCGCAGCCTCTCCCTTCAGCAGTTCCGTCTGGGTGGAGGCATTGGCCACCACTGGGGTAGATGGTGCAGACCCCCCAGCTGGAGCTGCGGCCTTTGCTCTCAGACGAGTGCCCACCATTCTGTCTTGAGGGTCAGGTAGGATGAGTGCCCTTGACCTGTGCAGATGGTCACAGAATGGTGACCAGTTGCTGGGTTATGCGTATGCCAAGTCTCCCACTTGGCATGTGGAATGTCCCTCCTTCAAAGAGGCACCCTCCCTGCATGCCCTCCCACGCAAACTGCCACGCAACCTGACGTGCCACGCCCTAGCTGACACGCCATGCCCTGTTTGCACATCCTGGTTGCAGCAATCCTGGTCACTGGCACTCCCTGAGACCTCCCTCGTGAGAGCTGCTGGCTCCCAGCGGGTCTCTGCGCTCCCCTGGGGTTTCCCCGGCTCAGGAAACCCCCCTGTACACCACAATCCGCTGCTCCGCTGTGGGACGTGCCTGCACCGGAGCTGATCGCCTCTGCGAGTGATGGTTGGTGGCGATTACACCGCATTTAAATCTGCCGCTGTTACTCCTGGCCCCACCCTCATGAGAGCTGCTGGCTCCTGGCTGGGTCTCTGCACTCCCCTGGGGTTTCCCCGGCTCAGGAAACCCCTCTGTACGATGCAATCCGCCGTTCTGCTCCGTGGGACTCTTAAAGTGTCAATAGTAAATCTCTCTTGAAAGATCCGAATTGACAGACTAACGTGAATTCAGTGTGTTTACAGCATGTTAAAAGTAAAGTCCAAACCTCTGGGGATTGTTGTGGTTTAACCCCAGCCAGCAACTAAGCACCACCCAGCCGCTCGCTCACTCCCCTCACAGCTGGATGGGGGAGAGAATCGGAAGGGTAAAAGTGAGAAAACTCGTGGGTTGAGATAAAGACAGTTTAACGGGTAAAGCAAAAGCCATGCATGCAAGCAAAGCAAAACAAGGAATTCATTCACTACTTCCCATCGGCAGGCAGGTGTTCAGCCACCTCCAGGAAAGCAGGGCTCCATCACGCGTAACAGTTACTTGGGAAGACAAACGCTGTCACTCCAAACGTCCCCCCTTCCTTCTTCTTCCCCCAGCTTTATGTGCTGAGCATGACGTCATATGGTATGGAACATCCCTTTGGTCAGTCAGGGTCAGCTGTCCCGGCTGCGTCCCCTCCCAACGTCTTCTGCACCCCCAGGCTACTCGCTGGTGGGGTGGTGTAAGAAGCAGAAAAGGCCTTGACTCTGTGTAAGCACTGCTCAGCAGACTAAAACATCCCTGTGTTATCAACACTGTTTTCAGCACAAATCCAAAACATAGCCCCATACTAGCTACTGTGAAGAAAATTAACTCTACCCCAGCCAAAACCAGCACAGGGATTTAGGCACTGAGCAAAGTGGCATACAGTCCAAAATTGTGAACACCAAGTTTACATGCATTTTCATGCCATGCATTCATTTTATGCTCACAGCATAAGCTGTTCAGTCTGTTGTGCCTTCCACACCTTTATAAACTCTTTTAAAGGGTCTTTTAAATCTAAAATTTGTAGCTTTACTGTATTCATAATTTGTAAAAACATAGGCATTTTCTCAACCAGCTCTTCATCATTTCTAGGCCAGGATACTTCAGTTCAAGCTTTTTACCTAATAAGGAAGATGGCAGCAGGTGTTCTGATGAAAGGCAGCCCAAACACCAGTTTTATGTTTTGTGACTGATGTGCTTTTACCAGAATGGCCTGTTTGCAAGATCTTCTTGATCATTTTCACCTCAGAAAGAGGTAAAAACTCCTGGCCATTTCAGCTACAAGACTAACAGTTTGGTGGTAGTGGTGTTTGACAGACACATTATCATGGTATGACCACGTAAGTCATATCCTGAAGGCTAGAATCAAGGTACAGCAGACAAATTATTTTGTCAGATCGAAAAAGTTACTGTCTTCAAAGTGGTTTATTTTAGTTATATTTGATACTGTAATACTGTTATTTCGTTCATATATCAACATTGCCAGTCAGAGATGTATAAGACATTAGGTTCTTGCAATCATATTTCCCGTAGAGAACTAGGGGTGGTAGAACTGGAGATACTGTGAATGTAATTAATTTTGTTTGCAAATAAATATTAGTCTTGGAACACATATTATTAACAACTATGCTGGGAATTCATCCTTTCAGGAATTTCAGCACAGTATTAGAACAATATTGCCCAAAGAGCAATGATAACTAGAAGCCAAGGCAAAGAGAAAATACTTCTATTGTTCACAATGAAGACTCAACACTGTGCAAAACACAGCCATCTTGGCAAGTTCTTATTAAGTACTTGGAACAGTATTTTATTTTTATGGGACTTTTAAATGAAACTGATATTTGGTTCATTTAATGGGCTTAAAATAAAATCCAACTGAAAAAAATCTTTTTTTTTCCTTGATTCAGCTAAACAAATTAATATATCTGTTGTATCTATAAAGATGCTCCATAAAATGCCAGCTACACAATCCAAAAGTAAATGATTAATCAGAACTGAGCAGATGGAAAAGGGCACTTTCTAGACTCTCACCTTTCTAGACCCTAGACTTTCAAGGAACTGAAATATTCACCATTCATTTCCATTTCTTTCTAGTGAAAGTTCTTTGGGAAAAGYAGTGTGAAACACTGTGGAAATTAGTCTTCTTCTATTTGGAAAAAAGGTATTAATTGATGTTTTAGTATTTACATAATATCTTTCTTATTTTGACAGTGAAAATTCCATTAGTTCATTAAATACAATGTGTGGTCAACTGGTTTTGGTTTAATCTGAAATGATCCTTTTCCCAAGAAGATGTTAATATGCCTGATCTTGTATCAGTTTGTTTTCACTCTGTTCTGGTGTTTGTTTAATTTTAATACAATTTTTTAATACAATATTTTTAGATACACATGGTAATCTGCTTTTTGTTCCTTCCAACAATGTAATAATTTACACCTTTTTTTTTTTTTTTTTTTTTTTTTTTTTTTTTTTTTGAGAATTTCTAGGCTATCCCTTGACCAAAAGAGTGTGGCTAATAAAATGAGCTCTTGGTTTCTTGTTTGGGAACAACATACATTTTTTGCTTCTTTGTCATGCTTCCTGTTTCTTCAGAGAAAAGTTAACCTTGAGATATTCTTGGATTCCAGATTGTATTTTCCTTCCTCAAACTCCTCTGTGTTCACATGCAGAACCAGTTAATAAAGTCCTCCAGATCCTATCATGCAAAGCAAAATAGGTAAGTCCAAAGTTAACATCTTTTCTAACTTACTAGCAATATCGGTCTGAATGGAGAATGCCAAAAAGCCTTTTTTCTCTACCAGATCTTTTAAGCCCATCCCTCCGCATTCCTTCTCCTTAGAGCCTAGGGTTTGTCCCTAGACGATGACCTCTTTCAACACTCAAACGATTCTTGTGTGAGTATTGCAAATATGGTTTGTGTGGCCACAGCTACTAGTAATCCCTTTGGATGAACAATTCTCCATAAACCATGATATTACCATGGTGACCCAGAAAGAAGGACTTGAATGGTCTCCCTGCAAGTGGAGGGAAAGTGGCCTGCTGAAAGACATGTAAGCTTTTTGCAGCAAGACTAGTGGCTCTCTCCACTTTTGCTCCAGCCTATCCTTCTATACCAGATCTGCCTCATGTCTTTGCTTCATGATCCAACCCTCCTCCCAATCATTGTCTTCTTCCCTACATTTATGTTTATATCTTGCCATGTGCTCCTAGTCTCTGCTTTGCCTCTTTTCTGAACTTTGCCTCAAGTCTCTGCACCACTTCTGCCTGAACTTTCTGCTCTAAACATCACACAGGACCATTGCTTTGCCTGAGTGCTAAAACTATCAATTTAAAAGCTTTCTTGTGGAAAAATCATGTCATTTGGTAAAATCATCACATAAATCTGTGAGTATGTTTTGGCTGTACATTTTCCTTTATTTCCAGAAATAGATTTTAAAAATACTTGGCCTGCCTTTGTTAGGTTTAGTTTACACATTGTACCTCCAAGAAAATAAAAATATTTAGACGAAATTTATATATAGTCATATATGTATATGTAAACATACTCACACAGGATGGCTCCACTGAGCCACTACAGCTCTCATCGGCAGTCCTATCATCATCCTTTTTAGATATGGATCTGTTATATCTTTTCATCACAATTTTGCCTGGAGAATTTTTTTTCAGAGGAGTAGTTCTTGCCAAATCTAATATGAAGCCAGCAAAAAGAAATGCTGTATATGTCTGTGAAATCTAATATGCAGCAAAATTTTTCAGACAAAGAAGCATTCCAATGCAATGGCAATTTATTATTTTAAACCAATTCCTAACACCCTGAAAAGTACATTCTTAAATAACGCAAAATACCTTTTTTCTCAACATTTGTAATTAGAATCTGTGTAGTGCTGAGCCACTGCAGCATCTCTGATGAGAACCTAAATGAGTTCACCTATGGAGGAAGATGATACTTTTTGCGTTATCAACATGCACGTTCAGTTTAACATTTTTGTTACCAAATCTAATCCTGTGAAGAAAATCAGTCACTGTGTCAGTCTTCACAAATGCTCCTCACACCTAACATATGACTCCCTCACATTCCCCCATCAGAAATCAGAAGGTTTTGTTTTCAAAGGGAAAGGAAGTATGTTCAAATGTGATTCACTAACAGTTCCTGAGAAAGCAAATAATTGCCCCAGGCTTTCATCTTTCCCCAGCAAAGTAAATTAAGAAATAACTCAAGTGCACAAGGGTTATTATTATGTGATATTATGTGATATTATGTGATATTATTATGTGATATTATGTGAATTATTATGTGATATTAAGGAAAAATTCACTTTATACAGATGTGTAAAAAGGATATATAATAACAACTCTTCAGGAAAAGAAGAGTAAATTTAGTGTTTGTAAAATATTCAGCCATGGAGAATAAAGACTCCATAATCAGAGATTACGCAAAGTGTTCCTGTGGCAGCTCATCCTTCCCTGATACTAGTCAGCTTTCCCTGCAGCTGACTAATCACACCAAGGGATGAAGGGGCACCCTGACTTTTAAGTTTCTTTGGTGAACCAACCCTGAAGATGCCTGGTGTTGTAGTGTTTCAGTAATGTGGGTATCATCTGCCTATTCACTAGGGTTTGGACAGAGCCCACCAACCGTTTCTATACAAGCTACTGAATACCTAGCAGCAGAACTATTCAGTCCAGGCCTACTGTGTCAAACAGATACTTGGATATGTGTGCATGCAATGAGAGAACAAGCAGTACAAATCTAGGGGAACCATCACTTGGTTGTTACACACTTGCAGTGTTGTCTGGCAGAGTTCATTGGAGACCTGCCTCTTTTCCCCATGGTCTGACAGTTCTAAAAATGTGAAGTATTAATTGAACAAAAATTCACTTTTCTTGCCAGTTCACCCTAGAAAGCATCCATCTAAGAGGCACTCTTTTGATGTCTGCATTTTTGCTAATGCCTGTGCTGTATCCAATATTCCTTTTTTTGGGAAAAGGTGGTTAAGACTGTCATACTAGCTGGAAAAAAAATCTTTCTATGCACATGGTTAATTCTAGTCCTGAGAACTGGCAGAAATTACATTAGTGCTAATGATTTACCTCTTATGATGAAAACTAATATTTTTTGTCTGACTATTCCCTTCATTTCTCTCTGTTTGCCTCTCCACCCTTCCCGATGCTGCACTGTTAGCATCACAGAAGCATTGGCATTAGCTGGCTGCTGCTACCTTTGGCTGCTCCCCCCTCCCTTTTCACGACCACACTGCGCGAGTCGTTCCTGATAAGTGTTCCTCTAGGATCTGAATTGCCAGACCTCACGTACCTCACGTACATAAAAGGCTGCTAGAGAAGTCAGTATGGCATTACTAGCTGCATTGCAGTTCACAGTGTTTTACAGAGTGGAGCAGACTATCAAAGTTGGAAAGGGACTGAATTTTGGACAAAAGCTCTCTGTTTTCAGTCTGCCTCAGAGAAGACTGAAAAAGGAAGGTAGAGTTTTCATTTGGAAAGACCTTGGCAAGTCATTTCTGTCACATTTCTGTCACAATGTGACATTTCTGTCACATTTTCACTCCTATTTTCTACTTATTTTGAAATTCTTTAAATACATCTAAAGCTAAATGCCTTCATAAACAAAAAATTAAATAGATAAACACATTTTATAGATTTAAACAGAGATAAAGACTACTGCTGCTCTTACTGATGTCTCCGAGGACAGTGTGAGGCAGATATTTCACAGTCTAAAAAGGCACAGTAAGACTCGACAATGATCTTGTGGCAACAGAGAACACTAATCTGAGACACAAGAGACCATGAAGTGTATCTGCAATAAATGGAAAATGAAAAAGTAAGGCAAGGACAAATACATCTATAAAGATTTAACAGAACTATTATTAGCATTAGGAGCTGTTAGCTTAATGAAATTGCTATTAGTTTTACCGACCAAATACAGTATCCCTGCAGGAGTTACTGTAAGCAATGCCACTGGAATCTCTGAACAATGATGGATTAATTACCTAAGCCATTCTTTTTCTTTTTCCCCCCCCTAATAACCAGACTTTTCCTTGTCAGTCTCATTAGAGAGGGTATTAGTCTTGTAGCTTTATCATCTCTAATAGACAGAAAAGGGCAGGCAGAGTAGGATGGTGCTTTGACATCAGCTATTCCCTCACAGTCCRCAGGGGCATGTAGTACATCCTTGCTTATAATTTGAAAGGAGAACAAGGTGTTTGAGTTTATAACCTAGCCACCGTTCACTCTGGCTTTTCTTTTTGCCAGAGCGCGGAGGATGCCGGAGTTCCTGCCTCTGGCACAGACAGCAATAAGTTTATTGACCTCAGTAAGTTACCTCAGTGGTTCAGAAGAAATAATTTCGACACCACCTTGCTAGGAACCTGTCGTACCTAAAGAGTATGACAGAGCTGCCCTTGCCAAGTGCCGCTCAGTTGGAGTGGCCCTTGTCCCTCATTACTGTTCTTGCTTTTCAGTCAGCCCCAAGGAAAGCTGCAGGTGGTGAGGTACCCCTGCCTGGGTCTCCAGCCCCTGGAGATATCCTGTCCATCCCCGCTGCTAGCAGTGCCCGTCCTGGGCCACCGCCTGAAATCTGGCCTAGCTGTTCACGGTCCTTTCCCATTTCAGATGTTAATAAGTGCTGCGCTTGAGTTGCCAAGGGCAAGCCTGTCCTCCATCTGCTTTGCCTTTCTGCCATCTACCAAAGAGCTGCATGTCATTCCTTTTCACTTGTCCATTTGGCAAATCGGCTCTCAGTCAACACCACAGACTTCAAAGGGCTTTGGTCTGCCTAAATTCATGTTTGTTGGCGGCGTGTCAAACATGAGTAGCACTCACTATCACCATATCTGTTCTGCCCAAAATATACAGGGCACAACGGCCTTAAATGAAACAGCCTGGAACATTCCTTTCTAAAATGTTGATTATAAAGAAAATTTAGCTACCTAAGTGTAAGATTAAAGGCACTTTCATACAGATTAGATTTAACTCAATTTGTCATTTATACTCAAGGAGATTTCTCTTCGGTATTTAGATCAAGCCTTCACTTCTGAGTAATAGGAATTTTTTAGAACAGCTGACAGAAGTGTCATCTCATTCTGATCAAAGAAAATGAAGAAAAGTTAAATCAGACTTAAACTGTTTATAATTCATAATGAATAATTTGACTTTGATTACTCCTTCTTTATTAATTATGTGTTTTATTAGTTAATGTCCTAGATATCTGTTTCAATTATGTTTGCCATCCATACCTGTCATACCCACAATGCAGTTGTGTATAACCTATCTAACACATACACGTGCTTGAAGGAACAGTGCGTAACCTGTTTCAATTAAATCTTCATGTTTGTGTTTGGATATCACTATGTACAGGGTCTGGCTGGGCTGGAGTTAGCTTTCTTCACAGCAGCCTAGTATGGTTCTGTATTTTGGATTTGTGCTGAAAACAGTGTTGATAACACAGGGATGTTTTAGCTATTGCTGAGCAGTGCTTACACAGCATCAAGGCCTTTTCTGCTTCTCGCACCACCCCACCAGCGAGTAGGCTGGGGGTGCACAAGAAGTTGGGAGGGGACACAGCCGGAACAGCTGACCCCAACTGACCAAAGGGATATCCCATACTATATGACGTTGTGCAGATCAATAAATTTTGGGGAAAGCAGGAGGAAGGGGGGACGATGGGAGTTGCCTTCCCAAGCAGCCGTTATGTGTGATGGAGCCCAGCTTTCCTTGGGATGGCTGAACACCTGCCTGCCGATGGGAAGTAGTGAATGAATTCCTTGTTTTGCTTTGCTTGCGTGCATGGCTTTTGCTTTACCTATTAAACCGTCTTTATCTCAACCCATGAGTTTTCTCACTTTTACCCCTCTGATTCTCTCCCCCATCCCACTGTGGGGGAGTGAGCAAGCGGCTGGGTGGGGCTGAGCTGCCGACCAGGATTAAACCATGACACACTATGGCATTAGAAACCTTTATTAGAGTGTATTTGATTTTTGTGTTGATTTGGGGTGGGACTAACTTTAAAAATTCTTTTTTCATGTATTCATGTGCCCTTACACACATTATGGGGCTTGCAAGACACAAGACCGGTTTTTTTCTGGTGATGCAGTCCTGTGGGATACAAGGCTTGTAAAACAGAGGGATGAAATTTGCCTGAGCTCACAACTTCCTTGGAAGCTTATTGCTTTAGAGGTCTACGTTTAGAATGGATACAGAAGATCCTCACCCCAGACTCTCAATATCCAGCTCCTCTTAATGACTCCTGGTCAGAGTCCCCCAACAGCAGCACACGATGAGCAGTCCAGTGTTACAAACACTTCTTAAGCACAAGTATCTGCATCAGTAAGTAACCATGAAACCTTTAAAGAATAGTGACAACTGTGGCAAATAATGTACTGGAGAATATTCCCGAGTGGTGCCCCATCTCCTTGTAACGTTTCTGCATGTAAATTGTCTGCAAGGACGGGTCTGCATTCAACTGAACAGTGGTCACAGTGGTCCCATTCAGTATTTACCTATCATGTTATCCTGCTAATTGGACCTTGTCTGAAGTATGCTTATTCCTAATAATTTAATGCTACAAACATCAATAAAATCACTTAATTATAACTTATTTTCTTCAAGCATAGCTTAGACTCAAGACTTTAATTTTTTTTTTTAACGGAAGAAGCTGTAAAAATTCCATTGTTAAAATCACTTCACTTGAATTTCATTATGGAGAAGAAAAGGCTAAAACAGGTGGTCATTTCCTTAGAGGACTAATTTTCATTTATAAGTGAGTCAGCAATCTATGTGGCTAGTAAAATAATTCTGTACATATAAAACACTTGTTTTGGGGGAAGGACAAACAGTGTTTTACACATGATGAAAAATAGAAAATAAAAAAAGATGTTGAATCAATGCTCTGAGTGCAACACCTTGTACCTATAGAATCAGAAATGGTACTACCGTATGTGCTTCTGATATCAGCAACTAACAAAATACACACACTATACCCAGAAGTATTTTGTTCTTTTTCTGGTATTTCAGATTCGGTATTTGATAAGTCTCCTTCTGGAGTTAAAATAAGTTTTGCATAATTATTATTTGCATTTTTTTATTCTGGTGTGTGAGTTCTAGTACTCAAAACCTAAGACTTACTTTATTTATTATTGAATATTTTCGTGGGTGTTAATTTTTCTGGATATGCAAATAATCTTTTGCAATTTTTCTATTCAAATGACATACAACCAGTTCTAGTTACAGGCAAGTTTGGTATGTTTAGTTT
Organism: Phoebastria nigripes; assembly: GCA_035582835.1. Taxonomy (NCBI): domain Eukaryota; kingdom Metazoa; phylum Chordata; class Aves; order Procellariiformes; family Diomedeidae; genus Phoebastria; species Phoebastria nigripes. The sequence continues at coordinate 380,821 of JAYKAV010002673.1, forward strand.
AATTAGCCTTCAGATTTAGAATGGATTATTATGAGTTATAAAATGTTAATGCTTAGGTTCATTACATTGAATTTTGAAATACAGTATTTTCCTAGACCCGGAGGCCTAACCAGAGAGACTCAGCCTCATCACTGACTTCCCAGAAACATTATGATTGATCTTTTGATGTGAAACCGGAGGGAACTTCCTATCTAGGTCACTTGAAAGATGTAAATGGCCAATGTGCAGAAGAGTTCCTCTCAATGTATATGATGGGGAAGGAGTGCTCTTTTGATACATCCTTTCTCACCAGCATGACAGCATCAGGCACATGTCTATGAGCCATTAAGTAGAAACTAAAAGGTCTATAGACCCACCTGACAAACCCCTCCACTGACAAGTGTCTTAGATGACACTGGTTGCAAGAGATCCTGGTCAGCTCTCTCCTCCTCCAGCGATGGCATCCCACATCGTGCTCTTTTCTGTTCACTGACATGGGGGTGTAGTTCTTCAATCTACAAAAATGTCATGTTGATGCAACTTGCTTGCCTTGTTACGCAGCAGTAAACTACATTTTGGGGCGCTGCGAGGTAAATGTCTTTTAAACGCTAGCATGAGTAGAGCAACAGAAGTGTTGCAGTAAAGCATTAGTTTGCCTATGAGAAACTTGGACATTTCTCAATTGATCCTAGGGTATAATGCAATTTAAATATTTCACAAGTCTCCTCAGATCATTTGGAAAATGCATACAATTAGTTTTTAAGTATCTGAAAGAAGTATGTGATTAATAGTTGGTAATTATTTTCTTCAGCTATAAGATATACTTTCAAGAACCCTTAATCCTAATTAATTGTTAGTTGGAATACAGATGCTTAATAGATGCCAAGAACTGGATCTATTCCACTTTTTTCACAGTGTAGAATGATATGCTGCAAGTGGCAAAGACAGAATGCAAACCTGTGTCAGATGAGTTTCTTTAAAACCCTGGGCCAAGAAATTACCAGGAAAATGTGGAAACCCAAGGTTTTGGAAGGCAGCTTGAATCGCTCTGGAGACGATGGAAAGGCAGGCACTGTAGAAAGATTGTTGTCATGGGAAAATGTGAGTTAGGACATAGTGGCTAGTCATTGGTGAGGGGATTTGATGTGACTTCTTAATTGTGTATAGCTGAATAATGGTTATGCTGATAACTGGTCGAAAGGAGGAAGCTGAGTCTCTTAAGAGCCACAGTGGTAAAATGGAGGGAAGAAAGGATAACTGAAGCACTGAGGAAGAAGCTATGTGAGATAGGAAGGGGCCATACTTATTTTACCACTCTTGACCAGCTAGAAGTGGTATGGGAGCAAAAAATCGGGAGATAGGGGTGCTTAGCATTCATCCGGGGCAGAGATAGCCTTTACATGAATGAAACAAGCACATACATGTTCTTTCTGCTAGAAAGCAACCAGAAGTGCATCACACTGTGACTGTCAGAGGGGAACTGCACACCCTTCGTCCTCTCTACCCCTTCCCTGCCCCTGCTATATCAGTCCTTATCCATCCCAAGGAATAGAAGTTTAGCAGTAAAGGATGGTATTCATTGGCATTTAGTTGTTGAGGCACTTAAGACTTTTTCCAGAGTACATTGCAACTGAATAGCAATTTTGGTGGTGTCTGAACGTTGGATGCCCAGAGTGATGTTTACATACCAGATTTTCCTGTCAACCTAACGATTTATTTCCAGGTAAACCCAGGTCTTAGTGGTTGTGTCTATACTGTGGAAGTTGGGAGCACTCCCAACTCCTGGGCCCAGGTGCGAGCACTGGTCAGATGCCAAGGCTCTGTCAGGACAAGATCAAGCTAACCCCATCACTTCTTAGCCCACACCTAGCCTATCTTGAGGAGGAAACCTGGGCCATGAATGCCTCCTGTCAGATCCTTGCTCCAGACAATCAAGGCACCAGAACAACAGAGCGATGAAGTTTGTGTAACACTAGCCACTGAAAACTGCACAGCCTACTAACGCCTCTTCTGTGTGCTAGGAAATGAATATGGTGCTTCCCAGGTGTGTGTCCATGCCATAGAAACCGCCTCTGCTACGATGGACTCTTCTGACGGGTAGCTATTTAGCTAGAAACTGTGGCATGACAAGCAAGGAATCAGGATGTGTCCTCTCTCATTCCAACCAGGCAAGTGGGATTGTGGTACGTATGCTCTGCAGATTAAATTAGTATCTCACATTTCTGGAGGCTTCATTGAATACCGTTTACAAAATGAAGGCAACTAGCATGAAGGAGCTGAAGCTGAAGTTTTTAGTTGTTCTCTGTCTTTCATGTTTCTTTCCTTTAAGACAAAGAAGTCAACTCTGGCTGTTTGGCAAAATGAATGCAATCCAGACACAATGCTTGAGCTCAGGGATAGCTTGGAACGATCGCTTTGAGCAGTGAATAACCATTCAATGGGTGCTGGGTCAGAAGTCAGGGACCATCACTGCTGGCAATATTATCGGTATCTGGCATATTTTCTAAGACTCATAGACCCAAGTCCCAAAGATGCAAGAYGCAAAGTCCTGGATTCAAGAGAGCACATAAAAAAGACATTTCTAGGTGTTGTGGTAGTTCTGAAAGGCTTGAAGATGTGAAATAAGAGTTTCCTAAAGATTCTAAAGCTAGAAAGTGAAGTAAAAGAACATTGTTGATTTTTTGGCAGAGGATGAGGAAGGGAATAGTGAAAAACTGGGATTGGCAACCTGGTCACATTGTAAACTGTTTCACTGTCACTTGCAGTGGTTCTGAGGAGTGAGAACAGCCTTTAAACCCCCATGACAGGGCTTTGGCATATGGGTAGTTTCATTTTCTTGCAGGAGGATTCAACATTTCAAAGTTTGAAACGTGAAGCTTTAATTCTCATCCTGAAAGTAATGAGGCAACAAGGAATAATACTTCAGTTCACCCAAATTTTCCTTTTCACCTGTTTTGTAGTCCTCTCTTCATTCTCACTGCTCTTCCCAGAACTTGTCTCCTCTGGAAACCGTCCAAGTGACTCCTATCTTCTTTGAATTTCATTGCTCAATGTTCAACGTTGCTGCACTTCAGCAGGGGTCAGTGCTGAAAGGGGTCAGTGCTGAAAGGGGCAGGATTACTTCAAATGTCTTGTTAGCTATGCCAGTTTATTAATCATTGTGGGTGAGTAATCGTATGGGGTTTGCCTTTACACAACCCTTTTGATTCCTATTAAAGCTATGATTCACAACAATTCTAAACATACTCCTGCAGAGCTCTAACTTAGCCCTTTGTTCCCTTTCTTATATTTGTGCAGTTAATTGTTCTTACCCGAGTTCACGGTCTGGCATTTGCCCTTAGTAAGAGTACTTTTTCTTTTTTATAGCATTTCCCTGTGTATCAGGATCCCATTGAACTCTAATGTACACTATCAGCTTATTGGTGTCTTCAAATGTAATCAGCACATTTTCTATTCAATCATCTAGATCATTAAAGAAAATATCTGACAGTACCACTCCCTTAGGACTGATCCCTGCAGAGCATTACTCAGTCCTTTTCAGGTTGTACCTGAACCACGGTTAATGAATTCCTAAGTAGAGTTTTCCCATGACTTCGGCAACTGCTTTTTTTCATCTAAATATTCCTTAGTTTGGTTATGAGAACTCTATGCAGTATAGTGTTGAAAGTCTTATATAAGCCAAGGTATATGGCATGTATTGCTTCTCCTCTCTGTTACCTTTTGGTAGAAAGAAACTGATTTGATTTGATACGATGTGTTTTTATGAAATTCACACTGGCTATTACTCCTCGCCATGTTTTCTTTTAGGTCCTTAGAACTAGTCTGTATGCTAATTTGTCATATTGTTTTTGGTCCACCGATAGGAACTATTAGGAACTACGAGTTTCTGTATAATTATTTCTGGTGCCTGGTACCTGGCAGCAGGCACACGAGCACTTCTAGCAGCAGTGGCAGTGGAACCCAGGTTTCACCAGCTTAGGCTGTGCACAATCAAAACTGTTACCGATACTGTTACTGGTTAGCAGCATGGAAATAACCATCTACTGGACATGACTGCATCAGCAAAGGTTTTATTGTGAGCCAAACTATAACAACATGAAAAAAGGACAAGCAACTCACACCTAAAACTTCATTCTGTTTTGTTCAAATGAGAAGAAATCCTCAGCCTTTGAGAATGAACCTGGGCCGGTCCTCGGTCCTCACCTGTGCTCTGTGTTTGTCCTAGCCTGTGTTCCTCTGCGGAGATTGATGGCTATTGCTATTCCACTAGCAAATAGATACTCAAGCTATTAAAAAAAAAGAATGGCAACACCTTCTAAGGCTGGTATGTCAATAAAAATTGTTTCTACTACTAGACATTCTCTTAGCTCATATGGTGAATACGGACCGTACAGCCTTAAGACTAAGGCCTGGTGATCATTTTCCTTTCTAACCTTCTTCATGTAGCAAAGTGTTTTGCAGGTTTTTTTAAAATAAATATTAGGGTGCTTATCCAGAAATACAAAACTTATTAAATTACGTTTCAACTAATCCTGTTTGTGATTTCTTTTTAAGACGTGGGTTTTAATAAAATTASAAGAAACTGCTCACCCAGAAGTATTCCCCATTCACCGCAAAGTAAGGACAGCGAATGTGATAAAGGTATGGCAGAAGAAAGATATATTCTTGTTTCAGGTGTCTGGGCTAGGATGTAAAAAGAATTTGATGCTTTCTCTCTTAACATCACTGAGTTTCTCTCTGATGCCAAGCACAGCTATTATCATGCACACAGAAAATATCAGTCTTAAAGCCGGCATTTCCTATCTTCTGAATGCTTGACGAGCAAGACAACTGTTCTTCTAAAAGGGGCACTATTTTTGTTAATGTTTTTTTTTCTGTAGTTTATTATTTAAAAGCAGTAAGACTTCCCAAAACAGTGATAGATTTCTTCCTGCCTTTGTGGAACTGCTGAGTTTTTAACTATATCTTGCCCTGTAATTTTTTTTATATTTTTCCCTGTAGATACAGAATGTTTTTGTTTATAAAATGTATAGAAGTATATGTTAGAGAAATATTTTCCAGACTCAAATTAAAAATTATAAGCTTTCCTATTCTCCTCATGACTGCCTCTGTCTTAACTGTAAGAAAAGAATAAGATCATTTTCAATCTCTAATAATATTTGAAAAGTGCACTCTATTGTGTCAAGATATGCCATGGGAGCCGACAGTCTACATCCCAATTCAACCTTAATGTCTTATGAAATCCATGAGCGACTAACTATGTCAAGACTCACTGCATTTATTTATTTATTTATTTATTTTTGAAGTACTTCCAGATGCAGAAAAGAGTATTTCTGTATTTTTGATGCTACTGATTATAGGCTTTATAATATTGTTTATTTTGAATGTCACAAAATACAAAGCTAGAATTTTGATACTCATAAATTAAATTTTGTTGTTTTAATATAAATATTATTTCTAAAACATAAGTAACTTTGAGAAAATTAGTTCCAAGGAATTTTATATTGTATACAATAGAATGATATATATGGCTTGTGTAGATGTCCAATGTATAGATTCAACTTAATGTTCATGCCAAATGTGAGAAAAGCGTTGCTTTATTTACGTGGTGACACTGGAATGAATACTTTTAGCTATCAGTATTTAGTTATTGGTTTTGGTTTATTGTAGGTCAATATGACTCAAAATAGAAAATGATGTTGCATTGTACTGACTTGATAAGACTTGTCACAGTATTAGAATATATTAGTTGCTCTTTAATAATTTCAAAAAGATGTTAGGAAGTTGCCTGGGAGACAAGAGATAAGATGTACACATCGTACTAAAACTGCCTTCTCAGCATTCATCATTATGGCTATGCATTGGCCAGCCAAAGCACTGTTTAGATCTACTGCTTTGGCTGTTCCTGCAGCTTTTCTTGTTGTTATGAGACACCCTGACAAGCTGATTCTTCCTGACACCTTCAGGAATAAATTATCTACAGGAGTAGAGAATATTCCAGTGCAAAAAGGAGAGAAAGTTTCTGCTGAACTTGCCTTCCTCAGTCAGGTCAATTCTGCAACTTATGAGGACCCACTTGTCATTAACATAAGGACCTCTTCACAGCAAACTGATTATATGAATTGCGGCTATTCCCACTGGCCCTTACATGGTTATGGTCGTTCAAAGGCTGCAAGAGAATTTCAAGCCACTTGTGCACCCTCGGATGTGGCGAAGGACCAACACAGGACAACAGAAACCGCTGCTACCTCATCATCTGCCTGAGCTGATAGCAAGGTAAAGATAGTTCATACCTTAGTATAGTACCAAAACCACTGGAAAGAAGGAAAAGGCAGGCGGGGAGCCCCTGCAGACACCTTCCCGCCACTTGCAGAGTGCACACTTGGGCACAGTTATAACGCTGCTCTCAGCGTGAAAGCCATCGACGTTCAAGGCCAATAAAATTCAGCCGGAGCTGTTGGTGTATCTACATGGATGGCTGAAGCGACTTTCCCCTGACAAAACACGAGGCGTTTCCAGCCCAGCTGTAGGAGCGTGGTGCTGTGCTTAGCCTCTCGCTGCTGCTCTGCCAGGCAAAGCCGTGCCTGCCCCGTGCACACACCTCTCCCGGCTCAGCAGAGGCCACCTCCAAATGCCCCTCAGCGCAGCATACAGCTCAGCCAAACTCCAAGTGTTCAGTGTCCTAGTGTTGTGGTTTAACCCGGCAGGCAGTCAAACACCACACAGCCGCTCACTCACTCCCCCCTCCCCTCAGTGGGATGGGGGAGAGAATCGGGGAAAAAAAAGTAAAATTCATGGATTGAGATAAAGACAGTTTAATAAGACAGGAAAGGAAGGGAAAAGAATGACAATAATAATAATAATAATGATAGAATATGCAAAATGAGTGATGCACAATGCAATTGCTCACCACCCGCTGAGCGATACCCAAGCAGCGATCGCTACTTCCTGGACCAYGCCTCCCATTTATATATTGAGCATGACGTCATATGGTATGGAATACCCTGTTGGCCAGTTGGGCTAGCTGTCCCGGCTATGCTCCCTCCCAGCTTCTTGTGCACCTGGCAGAGCATGGGAAGCTGAAAAGTCCTTGACTAGCAGACTACTTAGCAACAACTAAAACCATCAGTGTGTTATCAACATCCTTTTCATACTAAATCCAAAACACAGCACTAGGAAGAAAATTAACTCTATCCCAGCCGAAACCAGGACACCTAGTAAAGGCTTCAAACCAGATTCAGTATCAAGCTTGGAAGGTAAACGGTAATTAGTAGTGTTGGGGGAGGGAGGGAGTCTTTCTAACAGCTAACATACCAAAGTACTTACATATTTACAACTTTGTTTTTGCAGTTACCCTGGATTTGTGACTTTCCTCTCCATTTTCCTTTGTACCAATGGTTTATTGCAGGTACTTTCTTTTGTTGGAGGCAGTTAAACAAACATACCTGTGTCCACTGCAGCGCAGAAAGAAATCATTTCCCAGGGACAGGTGTACAAATACAGTCCCCTTGTTTAAAAATAAGCCTGGTCCCTAGCACAGCCCGTGAATGGAATACCACGCTCTTGCAACTCAGTGCAGCTGCATTGTCACGAGACAAAACTTGTTCCCCTGCCATGTGTCCGGAGCAGGTACGTTGGCCTCAATGTCCTTCAATACTTTTCAAAACTGTGTCACAGCTGTATTTGACTGAAGAAAGGAGTGTCCAAAGAACAGTAAAACAGGACAAGGGAACACGCATAAGGTGGAACACGTCGAGATTAAAGCTGCCTCTGCAACCTCACTGCAGGGCTTCTCAGTGATGTCCATTATACGTGCATAGACCTCTTGCCCCCCTGCAGCCCCTTGCCTCGATCAGTGCAGCAGGCTGTAGCGCAATGCACTCACAGGGACACTAAACTGACACTGAGTTCTGGCATTTTCTTCATTTGAATGTCGGGTCTTGCTTGCACAAAATATCAATATTTAAAGAACACYGTTGTTGCAGTTCCCTAGGTTAAAACAACTGGGGAAAAAAAGGTCCATTGTGTGACGGCACACTGATTCCCAATGGACACTTCCACAACTTTGAGCTGGTTCAGAGTCAGCAAGATGCAGCTGAAAAACTTACGCAAATGTGTGCTTACAAACACAGAGAGATTTCTGCCTGGTAGCATGTCAGTTTGGCTCAGTTATGTGCATTACTCTGTTAAGACAGTCCCCAAAAGGAGTGCAGCGCAACCTTAAGACTTCCTCCTGCCCTGATGCAAATTGGCTGTCAGTGGCTTCAGCGGGGACTTTGTGTGGATGTAAAAATCTCAAGCTGGACCCGGGAAACAGTAACAGCACATTTTCCCCTGCCTTCTCATCTTTCTTCTCTTGGCAGCGGTGCCAGCAGCACTCCTACGACAAAGCCCAGGCCACAGCTGACTCTTTGAACGTCTGTCACCGCGCTGACCCTCTTCCAGGGCTGCCGTCAGGGTCCACTGGCAGTCCTGCAGGCAGTTGTGTGTTGGCGCCGGGGCGGCCGCTGGGATGCTCGTGGGGTCCGGATGCCTCGTCAGCTTAGATACTAGTTATGTTTGGGCTTTAGGGTTTGTGCAAGGTTTTCTTCTATGTGGGAAAAGATTGTTGTTATTTTCCATTTCCATGCACAGAGGATTTTTCAAAAAAGGCTTACTCCATGGACCTACATAGCTATTAAGTAGAAATCTGTTTGCTGTACTTGGGTGTTAAGTAATGTACTTCTGCACTTATTCTCTAAGCAGACACTTCCATCTCCTTCCTACTGCACGTAAAAGAATAGGTGGAAAAACCTTTATATTGCTTTTACGTTGCTTAACAGGTTCCAACACTGACAATTTTCAGAAATACTAAAATGTTATATCACTCCTATTTATTGCTAATAGGGTATTTGCACCATTTCAGTGAGTGTTATTGTCAAGGCCTAGAGTTTGTGTTCTTTGTCTGTCTAATATGATTGGATTTTTTTTGTGTGCAGGAAATTCAACATTCTCTCCTATATTTCATCTTCAGAGCTAAACAGGCATGTGCGTTCCTGCAAGTAAATGAACTTCAAGTGGCTAAATATTCAGTTACTGTTTGACATTTCAAGGTCTGAAAGGCAAAATCAGAAGATAATTATGGGTTACAAGAACACAGAAAAAAAATGTGATTCCCTGTAATGTAGTTATTAAACAGAAAAATGTATTAATTTGCAGCTTATCGTTAGGAGGGTTAGTGTTCACTAGGCTTTCTTCTTTACGACATGTGCTGGAGTATCCCATTTAGAACAAAAAAGGTACTGTAAGAGTGAGTGTTGTACTTGTCATTCATCAGGGAAAATAGAAGAAATGTGAATACRCTGGGTTTTGAGCAAGTGTAAGGGAACAGTGACTAAACCATTTACATTAACTGAGACAGAAGTTCAGTTTTGTTTGCTGTCGTAATTCCAAAGGTTTCAATGAGTTTATGATAATTTTCACCTGAAAAGATTCTGCTTCATTATTCTAACAGCAGAGTGCTTGTCTGAGTTTTCTCTTAACACCATATACCTTCTATGGTTAAAATCTGAAGGAGCAGCCTCATTTGCCTCTTTGACCTACTTCTCACTTTCTGTTTCTGTTTTCTCTTTTTTTAAGTCCCTTTTAGAGAAGAAAAAGGAAGGAAAAAGTATGGGGGTGATGGTGTCAGGTAGCCAGAGATGAGTGAGGCTGCAGAGAGTGCCACGGCCTTCCAAGGCATCCGGGGATTCATATGACTCTATGGGTTAAAGAGCATCCTCAGAAAAATAACTGAAAGAAAGCATGTATCTGCGGGCAATCTAACCATTTTTTTTCCCTTTCTCATATGCTCTTGTGGGAGGGAACAATCTGGTCTACTGAAACAAGTATTATTTTACTATCACCTACTCAATAAATGTTTAAATAAAATTTCTTCACCAAAATGCAACCCATGGAAGTTAAGGAATGATCACTTATCCAAGTCAGGTTCTTTACAGCTGAGACCAGCGAGTGTATACATCTAATATAAAACGCAGTTCCTCACATAAGATGTTGCTGCATGCTGCTAATTCAACTCACAGAATGGGGGCTAGATAAACAAAGAAGCAAACAACCTGAAAAAGAGGTAACAGCAACAGTGGTTACTATTTAATTTTGATGTTCCTATTGTTTTCTACCCATATAATCGAGTTTTATCTAATTAGGCTTCAGACTCTGCCACTGCCTTGGGTTGTCCTTTCTGCTTGACCTTCGTGTTTCCCATTGGCCTCGTCCTTCGGTCAATTCCTTTCTTCCTTTCAGAGGGCCAAGCTAGAGCAGTGCTCCACTGGTTCCTCCTGAATTTCACCCTACTAATCGAGGGTGTTCCCTCAATGGGCTGGGCAGGATCAGCGTCGGTACAGCCCAGGCTGCTCCGTGGGCTCGCCAAGGCAGAGGGTTTTGCCCCGCCAATAGCGCCAGGCTGGGGTGGCACGCAYGCACACCCTGCATGCACGCTCGGTGTGTGCACGTGGTCTTCACATGCATGTGAGATTCACAAGTAATGTGCAACATTCCAACCACTGCGTTTTTATTGTTTATACTGAAAACGTGTCTTCTACTTCTGCATTAAGCTGTTTTGATATTTTGTAGCATTAAGTTTCATGAAACCTCAGTTTAAAAAAGAGGAACAGAAGAGAGCTTTCCAGACATTTGTACTGAAAATGGGTAATATTAATATCTCACACCAAAACAACCCAATTATTTCTATGGGGACTCTCATTTAGAGGAGTAATTTGCAAGTCACGTGGGAGTGTTTGATCTCTTCATGTGAAGAATGGTAGGACTCTGTTAATTTCAAGCAGAGACAATCACATAATTAATTTACCCAGCAGGAAAACAGACTTCATTGAGCAAGTGTGCCCAGAGCTGTTAGTGCCAGGGAATGACCTCTCACATCAGATTTTACACTGTAATAACTAATGGCACAGCTCTCTGCAATTACATCTTTGTTCAGCAAACTTAAAGAGAAAGCACTTTTAATACTTTTAAGCATAGCTTCTGTTTTGCTCTCTCCAAAAATACCTTCACCTGCCACAGTGTGGGCTTGCAAACATCCAGAGAGGAATTTTTCCTCTCCTGAAAAATTGCTTTTTGTTTTGGTTTGGGTTTTTTGGTAGATCCTGTTTCTTCAGGAAGTATATTGGGGAAAGATGGTTACACTTTTTCCTCTTCATTTCTTCAGGAATCGTGTCACATTTTCTTCCCATGTGCTGTTCCCTGGGAAGTAAATCYTTGCAAATAATCCTGATCCCATCTTATTTTGTCCCAAAAAGTCCCCATTTATTAGGTGCAGTGATCATCTTGACAGGAGCACTGGGTAAGAATAGAGTTGCTTCCTGCCACCGCCATTCGCATTAATCTCTCAAAATCTTGACATAACAGGAGGACACTGCTTGTCCTGATCGTTGTCATCCACTCTCTATTTCCAGAACCATTTATAAAAATCAGACTGGGGCTATATGCAGCTAGGCTATAGCTGTGACAACTGATCACTTCAAAATTCCACCTTGGTTTGTGTTTTTACTTCATCTCCTTTAAATCTGTTGGTATATAGTCTGCTGACTGGCTGCTATGACTTTAATCTCATTTAGGGTAGTTTTTAGAAAATAATATCTTTGCAAGTTCAGAGCAATGCCAGTCCCTGCACAGAGGTGGGAAAGGGTGTTCCTCCTCAGAGAAATAAGGTCCTCGCACAAATATCATGCATTATTATACAACACAATAAGCAGGTAAAACACAAGGCAACAGAGAGGGTATGTAGAGAAACCATAAATTAGTAGATTAAATAGTGCCAGGGGATATTCCCAGACACTGAAACTTGAAAATCATTCTCTTGGACAATCCCCAGGTGAGGCTGGGGAGTTAGCATACGCCAGAGAGCATTTCCAGTAGGCGATAGGATGTTACCACCCTCTTTTAGAGAGTGAGAGAGTTCAGTAATATAGACGTGTGCCACCCTTTGCCAGTTGTTTTCAGTGCCATGCATTTAATCCACTGCTATAGACATAATCTGGAAGTCTGTACACCGGCTTGGACTATGTTTGCGTATTGATTTGCCCAACAGTTGTAAGGATTTGGGAAGGATTTCCTCCAGATCCTGCTCTGACAGGCAGAGACACAGCCTTTCAGCCTTCTTGCTACAAGCATGTCTCCTCTCTCTCCTGCCAGCTGGGCACCACAGGCCTGATCCATGTTGCAGAAACTCTCTGTCTCTCTTCTGGTGGGTGGAACGTGGGTTTGAGTCCAAATGTTCATACCACCCGTTCTGCTCAGACACAAGCCCAAGCTGAGGCCAGGTCAAGTTGGACCAAATCCTGGAAGGATAAAATTCATGTGGAGCAAGCCCAAGCTGTCAGTCATACAGTCTGGGTGGATCAGGCATCAGCAGTACTGAGCACTACAGCTCAGTTGAGAGTCTAAGCACTTCTTAAGACAGCAGCTCCAAATATAACCAAATCTGCAGCCTTCAGTGGAGGTCCAAATGTTGGAAAGCCTAGCTTTGATAAATCTGCCTGAGATTTTAAGCCTTTACTTCTAAGCCACAGTAGTAACCCTAGACCTCCACCCCTTACACACACATATGCACATTCAGGTACAAGAGGAAAGCTATGAAAGATGCAGGCAGGTTTAACTGGAAGATACACACCTCTATCCATGGGACAAGAGCTGACCTTTTTTTTTTCTTCTGTAGGTCTAACAACACTGGGTTTGATAAAAGCTGACAGGAACATAGGGATGGGCCTCTACCCTCTTCAGCATCTTCATGCCTTTAAGTTTTTCTTCTACTGGAGAGTACCACATAGACAGTGACAATGGCAGAAATGGATAAAAAGTAAAAATATGTCCTTTTAACTTCCTTTTTATAAAAAATGCAGTGCAGGCCCACTAATGGCCATTAGCCTTCTCCTTGTGATCTCACTTTTGGGATCTCTTGAAGATGCTCCTTCCACAGGTATTACAGACTGTATCAGAGGGCTGGGGAGATGAGGTTTCAGTGAGATATAACATCCACATAAAAATGACAGATTGCAGTGACAAGCTGGTATCAGTAGCTTGGGAGATACTGAAATGAAATCTCTTCAGAAAACAGACTGCACAGAGCAGTTCTGCTGAAAGTTGCCGGTGCCACAGGACGACCTCACACATTTGATTCCCCACCAGTGAAGGCAGATGGGGCTATGTGGTGTGCTGTAGGCACTAGGTTGCTTCCCTTGCGTGATCAAATACAAGGGCTGAAGCAGATAATTGTACGACACTGTCACTCCTATCTGCAAACCGTCTACAGAGGATCTTATGAAAAAGAAATGATCAGGAGGAAACAGAAATGTATAAACGAAGATAATGACGCAGGCTTCTTTTGCAAAGTGCTTTCAGATCAGCAGATAAAAGCAACACGTGAAAGCTAAGTGTAGTATTATTAGTATTAGTATTAGTATTTGGCAAACTAATGGATTACAACATTTTGAACAAGGAAATCTAGAGTGATTGCAACTTTTAAAAGGGAAAAAAACCTCCCAAGAGACAGGTACAAAGCTGCCCCTTGCTTGCAGAAGAAGTAACACTAGRCAATGCTTCAGAAGTTTGCTTAAAACATGCTCTTCAGCATCACATTAACTTGATTGCTTTTCACATTTTCTCTTCTCATTTTAAAGTCATCTTTGAAAGTAAGTGACATCATGGCTATACCAGCTGGAGAATGGCACAAACAAAGTGTACTGGAACAGGAGTGACAGACTGCAGGGCAGTTTTAATTAATAAATGGCTTGCCTTGCCAGGCGCAAAGCAGTTGGGTATTGACCCGCCAAAGAAATGGAGCTTCTCCGTGAGTAATATAGTACTAATTAAAGCAGTGTATACGTGTTTTGAGAAAGTACATAGCAGGGGGCTGTCTGGAAGAAGGAAGGTTGTTGGGGTTTTGTTTCTTTGTTTACTGCTTCTTCCTTTCTTCCTTTGCTGTGCGCTTTTCAGTCTGAAACTGGAAGGCTAGTTAGGCAGTTAGTCTGGCTAACAGGCAGATATTCTTCTCCAGCAGCGAAGGGCTCCACCACAGCCCTCATTCCTATGATGCCCTCACTCTCTGTGTGCACTCACTTAAAGAAAAGACCAGCACAGAGCACTGCTGATGGAAAAAAGTCTTCCATGAGGTGACAGGCGCTTCCTGGCGGAATATGTGTGTATTTCAGAGTATGATTTGTCATTAGAAAGTTTTATTTATGATGACCCTATGCAGGCCTCTGTTAAAGTGAACCACCAAATGTCAATATAGGTTTTATTCCATTCTGTGTATGTTCACTACTTCCTATACATGTGAAAACCTGCAGGTAGTCATTGTGTAAGGTGATATTTGTCAAGTGTGTTTTTTTTCTCTTGTGCACCCACACTTCTTTCTTTGTTAAAATCTCTCTGGGCACCACTAGGACTTCTGCTCTGGGGGAAATATGCAACTTTTTAAATGCATAAACAGGACTGATTAGAAACGGGGAGTGACTGGCTGAGAGTTGAGTGTTCAGCTTGATGACAGCTGGGAGGCAGGGATGCTTTAACCATTGCAAAGTGCAAACCAGCAGGTTTGGTTTCAAGCCTACTGTGTATTGGTAGATGGCTCTTGGGGATCTTTCAGGCTGCAAAGCCTGACTGAGGTCTATAACGTGTGAGCATTGGGATACCAATTCTCAGAGATTCCTTATAATCTGCATTTTTTCTATTCACTTTCTTTCAAAAAGATTCACAAAGCTGACTAAAGTCTCCTTGTAGCTCTATGGGCCTTTTAAACTCTATAAGGGTCTTCAAGCTCCCTACAGATGATGCGTACACCAAAACTTTTACCTTGGCTTGTTGTGCTCACATAGCCTTCTGGCAAGACTATGTCTGTCTTGGGCTTCCTCCAAAGTCCTATGCCCACAGCTCTCAAATATGCTAGTGGCTTAGCAGTACTCCTTTCTGCGTCTGTGCTCAGGCTGGCTGGTTTGGAGGTTGCTTGTTCTGGGAGACACAACAGTGGAAGCAAATTGGTGTAAGCACTGGAGAGAGATTTTCCATACAAAATGGGTTGTGCAAACAAGGAGCAGACAAAATAATAATAATAATCATCATCTGTAAATTGATCCTCGTCTCTTTTTATTCATAACTGAAGTATTCTGTGGGGTTTGATCAGTTGTCTTCCATGATTCCTGATCCTCTTGCTCTGAGGTTTCTCAAATATTTACCGATGGCTTAGGAGTTTTTTGCCCTTTGTCCTACCTAAAGCCAGCTTGCTTTGTCTGACAAAGCAATTCATTCACCTCTTCCATTGCACCCAGAAGAAGGCTGCTTTTCTTTCAACCCAAATACACCTTATTTCTTGGGACAGAGGGGTACCTGCTTCCTTGGTTTCTCATTTCATGCTTGTACTAGGTGACCTGGTAAAGGTGGATTCTGCGAGGACACACACCTGTCTTAGAACCAGACCAAAAGTCATTTAGTGCAAACAGTGTGTTTTGCCTATTCTGGAGCTTCTTCCAGAGAGAACGTGCCGTATGCGCTTTTCCAAGGCCCCGTAGTGATTTATTTCAAATTGAAGGTTTGAGTTACATATGAAACTTATAATCACAAATTTAGAAAAGGCCCTTTAAAAAAACAAACAAACAAAAAAAACCAGCAAAACACCTTCCCCTTCAAATAAAATTAACATAGAAAGGCCTCCAAAACACTATTCCCTAATTGTATATTAAGGTCAAAAGTTAAACAGTCAATTCTACAGCCTCTTCTCACACAAGTGGGATTGCTTGGGCAATGTAACTCAAGTTATGATCACAATTTTAGAGACTGGATTCATCCCACTAGCTGCAGTCATCTGCAGTGTACAGATCTACAAATAAGCTATTTGGTCACCTATAGGTATTTCTAGAGAACAATTTACCTGCTCTGTTGCAGATATCTACTTACATATCATCTTCTGTAAGTGCCTCCATCCCTACCTTGAATACAGTGCCTCTGGGTGAGTGTCTCAGGAACCTCGCCTCAGATCTTTATGACTGTGCCTTGCAATTTCAAGGTTGCACAGTTAAAATGATCTGGGATGATATATCCTGATAATTACACTGGAATCATTATCAAGGACACATTTGCTTCCACAATTGCAGCAATGGAATTCCATTTCTGCCATAAAATTGGGCTCTGTTAAATGAGATGTGGTTTTCCACCCTCAAGGTGCTACCAATTTCCATATCCTATTTTCTGTGTGCACAAATAAAAAAAGATTTTATCATCTAGACCCCCAAACTCATCTCGGATTTCAACAGCACTGCTGTGTTTTTTCCAGTTCATGCACCAGCACCTCTGCAAGTTCTTAGATGGCAAATGGGGTTACAAAGGGAATCCTTACAAACAATGGCAGGATAACAGTTACACAGGTACAATAAGATCTGTCTTCACTTACAGAGGATGCATGAGATGATGAGCACATTACCCAGGATAAGGATTATCAATTAAGAAAAGCAAGGCAAGGTTTACAGAGAGAGCACGTACTATGTGCAAGACTCACAGTTTTTCCTATGATTGTATTTTTAAACACAAATAGCTGTAACTTATTTCCACATACATTTAAAATTTAACAGAGGGCTTTTTCTGTAAAAAATATGGAAATAGAAAAGGTTTTTTCAGATTTATTACCAAAGAAATACAGACTTGACATTTGGCAAGCACTTACCTATTACTGAACCTCCCAGGCATGTGTTGAATACTTTATTGGTACCAGGGGATGGCATAAATCTTGCAATTAGAACAGAAAGTCAACACCAAAGACATTAACTTAATACCTAATTTTAGCACAAAAAAAAATGCTATTTGGAAAAGCTTTTATCCACCAGGAAAAAATGCCAGATATTGAGAACAAAGAAACAGTTTAATACTTCTATAAATCGTTCATAATAGTAAATTGATAATTGTCATTCCAAAGAGCCACTTTGTTGTCATGGAGTCTGCTCTTGTGCCCTGTGCCCCAAGTGTCCTGGTTTTAGAATTAATACGTAGAAAACACTGCTGAGGAGAACCAGTTTCTTAGGAAACTGGCATAGCAATTTCTATTAGACAAATTATTTGGTGCATATTTCCATCACAAACCTTGCAATAGATCTGTAATGGGAGTAGGTCTAATTCCCTGCCAGGCTAGATCTGCTAGGAAAGCCTTGCATCCAGTAGCAAGTAGTGCGGCACGATAGGAACCAATTTCTATAGCATCAGCTGCTGCTGAAGATCTAACATCCAAACTACATGCAGTTCAAGAGGTCTTTTCTTTGGATTAATTCTAGTTTGGTCATGGTGTCTGAATATCCACTGAAGTGTGCTTTAGGATCCTCTTTTGTTTCACCTGAGAATAAAAGTCTAAGTGCTGTGAATAATTTCTTGACAAGAACCAAGGTGCAATAGATAGGGAAATTAGAAGACTCACTTCCAAACCTGAATTCCCATTTGAACAAAAACACTAATGCAGGTGCACCCAGTAAGCAGTATGCACAAAGGATAATTTAGCTGATGTCCCCAAACTCCTTCTACAATAAATTGAGTAAGATAGAAATTACAAGTGGTCTTGAGCTTTATTTCTGGCTGTACCAGTCACAGTGTCTCCTCTGTAGGGAGCAGTGGGCACTTTTACTGCACAGTAAGCACACAACAGTACCATTAAGGCATACAGGAGTAACAGGGTAGTTAAAAATAAACCGGTATTTAGCTGTTTTGCTGGACTGATCTTGGTTGCATTATCATAGTCTTTAAGAAAGGATTTTGCAAARCCAGAAGCTGCATGAAGGAGCACAGCACATCCCAGTCTCTCTAGGGTTCACAAGAGGTAGATATGGTGTCCACTGCGCTATGTCCTACAGAGGTCTAGGCTGGGCTGGCTCCCAGCACAGCCAGGCCCACCTTTGGCCAGTCTGTAAGGAATCAGAGAGCTCTTATCCTCAAATATGGCACTGGCAAAGGAGATGAAAATGTCTTGCATTTTTTCCTTATGCACCCAGAAGAAGAGCGCCAGTGAGTGATACGAGACCTAAGACTATTGAAACTCTACTGATGAGGCAGCTGTCCATTGAAATACAAATCTGTCAGGATCAGTACCCTGTTCCATGATGTTTCCCTGATAAAACTGAAAATAAGAATTGGATTAATTAAGCTTAGTAATTTATATTGTTGCATTTTAATGTACATTACAGGGCATTTACATATAATTTTTTGTTCTATATTATGATTTTTATCTTATTGAGACACAGAAATCTTGGTTTTCTGAACTGAGATGCTATGGAATTTCCTATGGGTCCATGAAAAATTTAGAATTTCAACTTTTGCTTTAATTTAGAAAGGAAACACAGTTTGAAATGGATTTCCCATGAGAACAAAATTCTCTTATCAGTCCATCTCTAGCCCATAATTCTCTATTCTTCAATTTCTTACCAATAACACTTTATTATGGCTGGCTTTAGTGAGAGCTTACAGAGTGTACTGAATCCTGCCTCTTTGTGTTTTATCTACCTCTATTCCTTTATGTGTACTCTGTATGACTTTGGGCTCATCCTGCAGCCTTTGAAGGTAACAGTAAGAGATCAGCAGGAGCAAAGCTAAGGTCTAAGGCTCACAGTACATGAAATGACAGCTCATGAACTGATTGATTCATCCTCAAACTACCCTTTGTCTTCAAGGACACTCCATTTAAAGACAACATTCCTCCTGTGAGCTATCAGTGGCAGGATCATGGCCATAGGCTTTCTGTAAGTGCTTTGGGCAAGGAAATGTCTCCCTGCATTTGTCTGAAAAGTGACATTAAAACCCAAGGATGTTGTGGCAATGAAATAATAATAATGTTGAATTTTAACTAAAGTGCACATTTTGCATCCTTTCCCCTCCAAATTCAGTGCACATTTTCAAATGCATTATGCGCAGCCAAGTTCAAGCCTCTAGAACCTGCCCTTGAGAAATGTCTGCTGATGGTGTACTTTATCTCAGTAAAATTTACTTACAGAAATATACATCATAAAGCTGTTGTGTTCCTTAATATGTTTAAATTCCATTTACAATGAATTTTAAGGCACTCTTCTCACACCATTGACTTATTTCATTCCAATATTTTGCAATATTGATCAAAATTTGAGAGTGCTGAAAGATGCTGCATTACAGCATGGTTACTTATACCTCCAGCTTACATAAATTCACAATTTATTTTAAAATTGGCAATAAAAATAAGGGGTTTGCATCTAAAYAATTTTTTTTTTCTGGAGTAACGGTTGGCTGTGTAGTCCATTTCTTCCAGGATCATATGCACCTACCAACACTGCTTTTTTGCTCTCTGCACAGATTACTTATAAACAACTAATTTAGTAGGGATTGAATTATTAGAACAATACAAAAATGGTTTTCATGCCTGGACTGAGCCCACACAGATTTTCAGATCATGAGTAAGAGAAGAAACAGGATTTGGAACATTCAATCAGGCATGCAGATGTGAAGATGCGTCATAGTCCTTTCACTTCGTTTACCCTGCAAAACAACTGTTTCTTAATCTCCCCATAGTAAAATCTTTATCTAACAACGCTTCAGTAAATTAGAAAGTATGGTCTTTAAAGACAATCAGTCCCTTAATAAAGGAGGCTAAGAAGCCTGCCAGAAGGGACCCGTAAATGTTGCTGTAATTAGCTCACATAAAAAAATGTTACTGGTGTCTACAAAGGTATTATTATATAAACAGATGAAAATGCCTACTAGATTTTAGCATATTTGAAGACTAAGTTGTAGGTGACATTTCTCTCATGACACATAGGTATAAAACATATTATCTGCGTCAGCAGTCTAATGTTCCAAAATTTAAGCCTAAAACAGCATTAAAAATTACATGAAAAAGTGCAAATATCTATCTCCAATTAGTTTTATGAATGCTGGAATCCAAACTACGTTAGCCGGTCTTCTGAAGACTGGAAAGCTCCAGCAGGAACACGAAGCTGGAAACATGCACCGCGTTACTCGGCAGAGTTGGAAACGATAAGTGATTAAGAGCAATGAGGGACCTGAATGTTAGTATTCAACTCTGCAACTTTTAAACACCGTGACACTGCACACTGCTGAGACCTTACTCTTTGGAGTAAGTCCTACTCAGTGTAGTATGGACTGTAAAACCAAGTCCTGAAATGTTTTTTTTTCTCATGAGGTCTGTTGTTCCACATGATTTTTGTTACTAAAAATTACTGGCTGTCTTTTAGCCTGAGAAACCTCTGCTGAGTGAGAATCTAGATTTACATGCTCTGAATTGCCCTCTGGAGGAAGCTGTTTCTCTCCATCAGCTAGGCTGGCCAGGGAGATGAGGTTTGCAAAATTAGTCTTTTAATTGAGCTCATAAGAAGCTTCACTTTCTAATTATTTTTCTCTGGTTTCGTTTTGCGGAGGATGTCTTCTGGGACACATTCTTAGTTTCTGCTGCAGCCCTATGACATAAATACTTGACTTCCTATAGAATCTGCACTGCTAGAAGTATCTCATGCAGCTCGGTTTCCTCATATCTATGCACGCAACTGTCTCTAGGCAGTATTATCTAAGTGAAAGTGTGGCTAGAAATGAGCGAATAATATTTTAAGAGAGATTCAGAAATGTCTGCTTTAATTTTCAAATTAATTCATTTTGGCAGTCTCACTCTTCTTTTGTGTTTTGTGTATGAATATTCCAAAACCCAGGATGRTAGAAATGTTGGCCAGAAAAAGCAGATTGGAAATAAATAGCAAAATATGGAAGAAAATTATTATCATATTTTAATTAAGGGTACTCGCACTGGAAATCCAAGTCTATGAGGTGTACTTAGTTATGAACATAAATATGCCACATGATGAATGGAGCCAAACAGCATATATCAAACTGAAYAGTCAATACACCAAGTGATTCTTCAGTTCAGGAATCTCTTCCAGAAATTGCTGGGGTGAGGTTCATCTCACTTGACTGTAATCATCAAAAATGCAGATATGTAAGTCAGATCAAATGGACTCTCTTTACTTGCCCTAGTCAGTGGGGAGACACTCTACAGCTCTAGAGACTAACTGCCCTCTCCCCTCTGCAGGCATCTGTATGAGAAGAAGATTATGAGCTTTCTAGACAGAGGCTGAAGTGACTAGTTCACATTTGGAAGTTTTAGACACCTAAGCGAAGGCGTCACCAGTGAATAACTTCCAGCAGCACGCTCATGCGACTCTTGAAAACTGTAATCTGCTAATGATGAAAGCCAGCAAGCTACAGCTCAAACAGAGGATCCGATCTCATCCACAGATAATGGAAAGCACAGAACAAGAGGCAGAGAAGATGATGAGAAAATGATAAAATAAGACACTTGAAAGCCAGAACAATGGGAATAGGACTACAAATTATTTGAATAAGTATAACCCCCTTGTTCACATGAACCTGCCTTTCAGGGAGAGAGAAGGTACTCTTTCTACAAAGAACGTGCATTCATATCTTACAGTGTAGAAACCCAGGTAGGATGTAGCTCATGGAGATGAGACTGCAAGACTGATCATTACCATTCAAAATCTCATTTCTTGTTTCAGATAATATTGTTGGTGGGAACTATCAGCTGATATTGGATGATACTCAGAATGGACTGGGGCAATGTGAAGGCAAAATGCATTTTAAGATGTTTCTTTGGGAACATTTACTATTTAAATGAGCAGAAACTTACCATTTACTTGTATGAACCCAGGATTAGGCCCTAACTCTTTTCCAGCAATGTTTGATCTGTAAAGAATATAGTACATGCCAACACTGCTACAGCCATTCACACTGATATCCTTGGCCACTCATGCATTGTTTCGGCATGAATCTTCAACAGAATTTCATTTACTTGATCCACTTAAATTTTCATAATTTGTGGCTGTCCTGGTTTCGGCTGGGATAGAGTTAATTTTCTTCCTAGTGCTGTGTTTTGGATTTAGTATGAAAAGAATGTTGATAACACGCTGATGTTTTTAGTTGTTGCTAAGTAGTCTACTAGTCAAGGACTTTTCAGCTTCCCATGCTCTGCCAGGTGCACAAGAAGCTGGGAGGGAGCATAGCCGGGACAGCTAGCCCAACTSGCCAACAGGGTATTCCATACCATGTGACCTCATGCTCAATATATAAATGGGAGACGTGGTCCAGGAAGTAGCCATCGCTGCTTGGGTATCGCTCAGCGGGTGGTGAGCAATTGCATTGTGCATCACTCATTTTGTATATTCTATCATTGATATTATTATTATTATCATTCTTTTCCCTTCCTTTTCTGTTTTATTAAACTGTCTTTATCTCAATCCATGAATTTTACTTTTTTTTYYCCAATTCTCTCCYCCATCCCAGTGAGGGGAGGGGGGAGTGAGTCCGCGGTGTTTGGCTGCCTGCCGGGTTAAACCACAACAGTGGCATAACTACCTGTTCTTATATATGGAATTTTCTAACAGATCATTTATTCCGTCAGAAAGCAGTAGTCTATCAAAACTAAAAGTTTTTGTGAAGAATTTTTCTAATTTTATTTACAAATCCTGTGTCCCCCCCAAAAAAATAAATCAGGAAAGGTTAAGATTTTTCACGCACAGGACAGAAATCTTTTCAGAGGCACAGGTCTAATCACAAAATAGCAAATGGTCCCTGAGTTATGGCATGCACATGAAATGGGGAGTGGGATGGGACAGGTGTAAATCCAGACCTCTCATATAACAAGTGGGTGTCCTAAGCTACTGGCCAGTGTGTGGTTTCTCTGTTTTTGGGAATGCCGAGCAAATTACACCCTGCTTCTCGTGCTCTTCCAGTTCACCCTTTCCTCACTTTCAGCAGGTTCTGGGGCTGCTTCAAACAGGACACAGATTTGCCATCTTTATTTTTGGTAAGTGCTTAGCTTTTGAGTATTTCATTTGCCCTCTCTAAGCAATACTTATTCTGATCCTTTCCCGCATTTCAAAGGATTATTCTAGACTGGATTCAGAACCTGGAAATAACGTACATGCACAGCTGACAAGATACTGCTGGTTGGGAATTGTGTTGCCCTTGATATGGGCAGACAATGGGATCAGGCAGCCTAAAAAAAAATCCTCACAACTTTGATCACTGCTACTACTTTACTGAATTAAAATTGCCGACCAGTTGTCAATAATAAAGTCAAGGGATCGTTTTTCTCATATTGCTTCCTGCAACGCATTTGTTTTTTCTTTTATCAGAAAGTATAAAAAACAAATGTAAGCATTCAGGATCTAATCTTTTCTATCTAATACCATCAGGTCTGACAGTGACCAGTAACAGATGTTTTATATGAAGGTCCAATAATGAAGTCCACAGAATGGCTATTTTATTTGCTCACAGGGGAAGTCCTTTCCCAATTCCTACCGACTGGTATTTGATTAATGCCTGAAGTATAAAGATTATATCCTTCTTTAGGTTTTTATTTTGGTTGTTTGTAATATGCTTGGGCATTCAGCTGTTTTACCCTATCAAAGATAAGCAGAATGTCTAAATCTATGTATCATTCTGTTTGCTTGTGTGAGTTCTTTCATTAACTTGAAAGAAAAACAAAAAACTTGTGAAAGAGTATGGCAATACCTTAGCTACCAAAAACTTACCCTAAAGGCTAGACATATGCAGCTGGCACAAGTTTGCACTGGGGAAGCTGGGAGCCATAGGACATGAAACCCTGCTGCAGGGATGTACTAAGTACCTAACAGGTATTTTAGACCAGTTGTGCACAGGCCATTTCCCTCTGCAGGTGCAGATCCTGCCTCTTTTCTCCCATTTTCCTCCCTTTCTGGACAACGTGCACTCAAGGAGATGCCTGGAGAAATCCCTGTGCTGTACAGAGGGTCAGGCACACAGCCACCCTTGCTGCTCATGCAGAAGCCCCAAAAGAAGTGGTAATCCTTTCCCATACACAAACCATGGCCAGCCTCACCCTCTTCTGACAATTATATTTTCATCTAATTTCACCAAATGTTAAGTCTTTCCATTTTGGTCAGCCCATCCATTATAGTACCTCACCGAGTTCAACTACTACACGTGCCCCAGACAATACTCAGTGTTAATTCCTGCCCACTCACATCCCACCATAGAAGTCCTGGGGCCCCGACTCTGACACCCTCACTGACTCGGAGAACCGCCGCACTGCTCAAGTAGTCTTCTTGTCTGACAGCAAAAAAATTTTGATACACAGGAAATATATCTACAAACAATCTAGTTAAATCTGTCCACAGGTACATGCAGAAAACAAAAGGATATATTAGTTTTTCTCTTTTCAGGAAAATGAGCAAGCCATAAAAGCTGAAGTTGTGTAATCATGACTGATATAGTGTATACACTGATAACATGTGTTGCAATGTTTACTGATGTACTATGAAATTTCAAATGACTTTTTTTTCATTAAAAACTTGATAGCTCCATTGGAAGCAATGAGAACTACATGCTAATTTTACAAATATTTCCTGTCATCACTGCAAGACAGTTTTTGCATATTTTTCATTGAAGCGGCAGAGCAGAAATATAATTTTAAACTTCATAGCCATTCATCTCCATTACTTTGTTAATATGCTGTGCCATTGCCACATCTCCAATCAACCGAAAAATATCCTGAATAGTAATAAGAAGATCAGCACCTTCCAAAATAATTGTTTGATCAGGTATGAAGCGTCCCTTTCATACTAAGTCTTTACATTAATGACTGGGTTTAATTAGACTGGTTAGAAGTCAGAAAGAAGCAATTTGTTCTCAG
Source organism: Phoebastria nigripes (assembly GCA_035582835.1). Taxonomy (NCBI): domain Eukaryota; kingdom Metazoa; phylum Chordata; class Aves; order Procellariiformes; family Diomedeidae; genus Phoebastria; species Phoebastria nigripes. The sequence continues at coordinate 405,548 of JAYKAV010002673.1, forward strand.
CATAATAAACTGCTAATTACTAACTGCACAAAAAAAAAGGTAATGGATAAAGAGGACTTTTGCTGTTAAGGCACATAGCAGAACAAYTTCCATTCCCCTCACATTTCCTACGTTTATTATAAACAATTGCAAGACTCTTTTCAAGGGTTATTGGTCTCTCTTCCACTACACTACTCTGAGATAAAGAAGCAGCTTTAATGCCAACAGTGTCATTTCCATTCACATAGAGGGAGTAGAGGTATTTTAAGCAACATTCTCAAGACCAGTGATGGTAGAGCCTCAGAATTTCTATTTTGCTGGAATTTTTTTTTCTTCTCATTCAGAAACCAAGTAACAGACACTTCAAAAACTCCTGTAAGAATGATATTTGCAAGCACTGTTTGGGAAATTCTTTTCATTTCAAAATATGGAGATTTGGGGCCACAGAATGTCAAAGTAATCATGATTACAATAGTGAGTGACATTGTAATATGATCTTAAAACAAAGGTAGCAGCTACTTAATAAATCTTTGAATATTTGATTTTTCTTCTTAAGTCAAAGTAGTTTCTACTCACCTTGCAGTGCCCCACTGTTTATTTGTACCACTTCAAACACAGTGATACTTCCTAGTACTTCCATGACACAATGAAATCATGTAGCAAATTAAAATGATTTAATAGAATTTTAAGTGATTTTACAAAACTGAAAAAAATAATTTTTGGATTTTCCAAAACAAGACACAATTTAAAATATTATTTGGARTTGGTAACATTCTTTTTATGAAAACCTGGTTTTGGCAAAAATTCACAGCTACTCTAGTCATGTGTCTAACTTGGTGAAGGAAAACAGACCACAAATAAAACCTTCTTCTAGACATGTTTCCTACTTTGCCATTAGTAGCTTCCAGTGTGAAAGCTGAGGATGCTGCTCTAAGCTCTAAGTCAAATTCTCTGTGGCCAAACTATGAATGTGCCTTATTCTCTTCTTTTTCACTCGTGTGCCAGGTCACAAGAGCTCAAAGGTACTATTCTGACTGCTGAAGTCAGGGGAAATTCAGTGGAAGCAGGATTTCATCTGATGTACATTAAAGAACAATTCCAGAAGTAGAGAAGAACTGAATGTCGGTGAGGGTTTTTTAGATGTTCATGTTTTGAAACCCAAGGAACAAAAGGTCTKTGTACAAGATGTGAATTTTCCTTTGTAAAAGTGGAGCTATGAAGGAAAACACTTTTTCAATATAGGACCTTTTTTCTAGTTCTTCTTTTTTTTCTCTGTGTGTTTCATTTCCACCCCCCAGTTCATTCTGAGAAAGATTGCCAGCTAACATTATCTACCTGCTGGTAATCAGAGGGAATTGTATGAAAACAGTGCAGCTCAGCTCAATGACCTCTAGTCTAGCTCAGACCCTGGAGCTCTCAAGCAGTACAGAGCCCTGCAGAAGCAATCCCACCCTAACACAGGGATGGGAATCCCCATGACGGCCATCCCTGTCCTTCCTTGGGGGGGGGGTATCACCCGTGTTTGCATCCCAGGGGGGCAGTGACATGGCCTTCTTTTCCTGTGGGATAATTCAGGCTGCAAGGGGCCTCAGGACGTCTCTAGTCCAACCCTCTGGCTGAAGCTGGTCCAGCTCTGGGGTTAGACCAGGCAGCTGAGGGCTTGGTCCAGTCATGGCTTGAAACCCTCCAAGGATGGAGATGGCATAGCCTCTCGGGACAACCTGCTCCACTGCTCATGGGGGAAAGGTTTCCCTTTATACCCAGTCAGAACCTCTCTTGTTTCAATCTCTGACAGTTGTCTCTTGCCCTCCCGCCATGCAGCACCGTGAAGAACCTGGCTCTGTCATCTCAAAAAGCTCCTCTCAGGTATCAGAAAGCTGTCGTTAGATCCCACCCCAAGCCCAAGTAGCATGCTAAAGGAGGGCATGCAGGCTCTAGTGAAGCAGAGTCCACATGCTATCAATAAAATAAGTTCTGTTATCAAGTCTCTTCAATGATGGTGATTTCTTGGCGGGGGGGGGGGGCAAAGCCCCACAGTAAATTATGGAAAAGCAACCCACTCAAACACAAGGTAGAAAACAGGAGTATGTCCAGCAGAGCTCTCTCTCAAAACACTAATTGGAATTACGGTTCTAAAATTAAGTAATTGCATACATGGTAATTCTTAGTATAGAAATTGATTATTAACATTAGGAAGAGTACTGTGTGGCTGTAGAAAAACACAGACACATTTCTTATGTCTCATTCTTTCATGCTAAGATACCTATGAATGGCACTCTAACGGGTCTGGTTTTTTCCAGGTGCCCACGAGCAGTTCAATGAGTTTGACCCTAATCATAAGTTCAAAATAGCATGACAAATGCAGAAGCATTATTCATCCTTCATGAGCTTAGTCTGATTATTTTGTGTAGCTTATTGTTCAGCTATGAGTTCAGGAAAAAGGCACAAATGAGTAGTACATTACCTTTTTAAAATAATTTTAATACTGACACAAAGAAATGCATTTCAAGTTATTACTATTGCAAAGGATCTACCCAAGGACTGACTTCACCTGGCCCGTCAGATCCAGAGCAGAGAAGCTTTAAATTTTTTTGGTCTTCGCTTGGTGTTGACTTTAGATAGTAGAATATCCCTTGGCATAAATTAGAGGATCCTATCTGATTTGTAGAAATTCATTGCATTGGCTAGACCACCTGAACGCAGCAAGCTCCACTCATATGCTCTCCTCTGCTTTGATGATCCTCCAGCCAAGTAGGCTGTCATACAGGAGGAAAATTCTCCCAAAGAAAAGAAGTCCTGGTATCCCCCTTTGACAATAAAAATGCCTTCGTTGTGCCACTCCGTCAGCTGCAAGGGACTACAGCTTCTGACTGGATCAGATTAGGTTTCCTTTAGGAAACCTGCATCCCCCAGACTTATTATGTCTTGTTGCTAAGGGCTCCTTTGGGCAAAGGATTCCCCAAGCTCTATAAATAGCAGTGCAGTTGGATCCTAAGCATTATGCTTTACTAATTTAACTAGGACAGTGGTTTACAGTTCACCGTCTTAATTCACCATCCGATCCATATCTGAAACTGTCAGAGGGACCAAGATGGAAAATTCTTCAGTTCCTGATATTACCATGATTTAAACATGTCTTCTCCAGAAACTACTTTCATGTCTTTGTCTTTATTAAATGCATTCTTTTATTTAAAATATAGTTACTCTTCCAACTGTTGGATTTGTTTTGCTATAGTAAACTAGAGCAACAAAAAGAGGGGAAAAAAAAAAAGAGTAAAAGAATAGCAGCTAGTTCTTTGTGTTCCCACTGAGCCACAGCATAAAGTCACAAAGGAAATCCAGGATATAGACTCCATTAGCAGATTGCAGGCTTTATAGGTCTATCTCCCACATGCAGTGTTAAAAATATATCCTATTACAAAATGTCTGTGGCTTTGCTGCTGAAAGCAATAATTAGCAAGGCCTGTGATGAAACATAATAAGTGTCTAAAATGAATGGGAACTGATTATGTTGCTGTTGTCCGGGCACTTTCATTGACTATAGCATCCTAATGGTACTTCCCGTAAGACACTGCATTCTTGCTCTCAGTGGAGCATATCAGGAAGATAGCCTTGCCACCCATTTCCTTTCACTTCTCTTGTTCTTCAGTCCTAATGTTGAAAACCATTCTCCATGGGAATGACACAGGTTTTAGAAACACGATAAGCAGGTAGACAGGTGGATAGATAAGCATTTAGAGTTTTGTGCAGAAACCACTGGGCAAATAGGCAAATGTTTGATAGTTAGTTAGAGGGCCATGCCAGGTATCCTCATCAAAGAAGGCAGAAAACATTCTGGTATGTCAAAATTCAGACACTTTACATCCTTCAAACCAAAACAAATAGCATGTCTGGAAAGTCTCACTGCAGTGGGTTGTAACTCAAATCATCCACCAAAACTCCACGTAATGGTGAAAAAACTTTAAATATTGTATATCTTCAGTATTCCTCAGTAATCCAGGTGTTTTTACCACTGAGATGGCCAGATGATGAGGGTGAGCTCCTTTACAGCAGAGGAGGAATTCAGCCCTCTGTCTTCAGAGGGCTGTGCAATGATAAACAAAAATCCCTCATTACATCCCTGTGATAACTGCTGCACAGAACTTGCTTAATAAGAACCAGAATCATTTTCAGCCATGGGAGGAAAGTTGGCAACACACAGAGCTGCTAATGCCTTGGCCCATCACAGGCTACAAAGGTTCATCAGGCATCTCTCAACTTCCAGGCAAAGCAAAGGGTGTTGTCGGCTTGCCTTAACTGATGCTATGACAATGCGCTTAGATCAAGCTGGCTGTTTTAAAAGAACTACAAATAGATTGTTTCACATATATATACACACACATATATATATGTATATACACACATCTGTATACACTTATGCATACGCACATACAGAGATTATACAGGTTTTTTTATACAGGTATGTGAAAGCCATCTTTCTCTCTCTAGATAAATATACATTTAAGTGGGAATGTATTTTAGTCTTTATTTTCTCATATCTCTTTGTTTAATTTAGTGTAATGTTCTTTAAATAATGAAGCCTATGAAGAGTTATGTTGTCTAACATGTTTTAATTCAAAGTTTACACAGTAGAATTTGCCTCTGTATAATCTGACATTAAGGTAAAAATTCAGGTCACGCTTTCCTCACAGGGTATTTAAGTCTTGGGGATCTCTTACAGGATCGCTTACCTTCCACCCAAGACATTCTCCCTTGGGAGAGCTGCCCCTGCGCCTTTGCAACCCACCTGAAGTTGTGGTGAATCACATTGAAGCAGCATGTCCTGAGAGGAACACATCCTGTTAAAAGGGCAGTTTCTTCCAGCCAAACTTCRTCAAGTGGGCAACATGCAGGCATTTTGTGGTTTTTTAGCGAGCTTTAGAATACATCTGGTGTATGTGCAGCCCTAAAATAGCTCTTCCCTGTGTCTGGGGCTCACTCCATTGGGTCATGAATTTTAAGACTTTTGTACCCAAACAGAGCCCAAGCAGTGCTTCTGCCTGGGGTTTTAAGGCACAGTCTTAGTGTGCAAATCTTCTGCCGACCACCACCGCAGTATGAAGGTTGTGATTCTGCTGCAGAAGTGAGACACGCCCAAGGATCCTGTTTGAAGAAGCACAGCTGCAGTAGGGGACAGACACCTCAACTTTTTAGAGGGGTGCCATGGGGAAATCCTCATGTTTTGGTGACAGTTTAGAACAAGACCCTAAAACACCCTTATTCCTTTCTTAGCAATGGGAGATGGTGGACCATACAGACTTCCCATGCAGCCTCTGCCTCTGCTCTCTGGTGGCCAATGACTTGCCGAGTGCCATTCATTGTCCCCTCAGTGTCCCGGTCCCCCATCCAGCAGAACACCACTCATCTTCTGAGCTCCAAAGGCTCCATTGTCTACTCCAGGCTGCCTTGATTTGCCTATGACAGTTGCGTAGCCGTATCAGCCACTCTACTTTCAACACGCTCTTCTTCTTCCTTGTAGCTTTGTCCATCTCTTTCTATAAATGTTGTACTTTGTTCAAATGTGAGACATTATAATTTGATAGCAGTTGTCAAGTACAGACCACACCACATATTGAAGAATCACAAGCAAGAAGAATGGGAAGAGACATCAAGAGCAAGACAAACAAAAACAGACAAATAGGTGCATGTCAGAAAAATTACCGGTATGCTAAACATCCTTGTCTTCAAGAAGTCTGGTATTAGATTCACGAAGGTTATGTTTGCAGTCCAGATCCCCCTGAGATTAACAATGAATTCCAATTCACCGAAGCAAAAGTTGATTTAATTTTTGAAGACGGCTATGTTGTTTATGCTTCAGCAGAAGTTCAGGCAATTTTTTTCTAGATAGTTGTTCTCAACGATATTTTTACAGAGTGAAAATTATTCTCTTTAACTGCTTACATTGATTGCAGAAGTCAGCAACTTTCTGGATCTCCTCAAATACCTCTAATCTGAAAAATTACTATAAAGGTGATATCATAATATGCCTTCCTCATCTTCTCTACTTGGTTTCTGATATCGGTATAGTTAATTATTAAAATGAAAAGTACTGAATCTCTCACATCTTCAGAAATGAGAGGGCTTACTACAGATAGTGAAAATGTGTCCTTCTGAATTATGATGAGTAAAAGAAAAATGCACTTTGCAACTCAAGGAGAAACTGTAAGTTCTATTTATTTTTTCACATTATTTTTTTCTTTAACATGAGCACAAATGAGTTATATATTTCTTGCTTCCAGAGAATTTTAATCATAACAGTAGTAAAAAAATTTTAAAAATAGAATCACCAAGGAAAATACAGCTAGTCTCTGAAAAAAAACAATTTTTTTTTTTTTTTTTTCTGAGTATAAGTTGCTTCCTGCATAACTTAGGACTTCTGTGGAAATGGGCATAATTTTTCCAAGGAAAGAAAATCTAAGAAGTTCATCAGTGGATGAAATTGGTTTAGTTCCCTTTTCTACAGTAGACTTCAGTTTTCTTAAGTAGAAGGAAAACAATTCACGTCACATAAAGGGCACAGTGTAGAAAGTGTTTGGTGCATATCATTCCTCAGTGATACAAAGCAAAGATAAATGAGACAGCTGGATTTTTTGCTTTTTTGGKTTTTTTACTCCTTTTCCAGCAACTTTTTCACATCAAAATGGAGACTCAGATGTTCCTGAATGACAATGGAACAATAAGAATCAGAAAATTCATCCCAGTCTATTTAATGTACTGCTCAATGCTAATTACAGCCAACTATACTCTGCTCCTTTCTTCCAGATTCAATAGACGGATGCTGGCATAAAAGTTATTGACTGTATAAAGGTTATGTTGTGGCCAGGTATAGATTATTTCAATTCAGAAATGCGGTAACTTGAACTGTTTCAGATGCTATTAACCTGCCCTTTCCTATTATAGAAAGCAAGAAAATTTATAAAAATCAACCCAAAGCTTATGTAGCTCCAGGCAATGTAGCTACATAGTATGAAGTGCAATGTAAAGAAATACATTCAGGTGTTTTGAAAGGCCCAGAGGCCTGAATCTATGCCATAAATCAGAAGAATAAGTTCTGCTACAGAAAATAGATTTCTGCTTAATTTCAAGTAACACTCAGACCTTTAAAATTTATACCTCCATTCTCAAAACGACAACAGAAGAGAGTTGGAGATTGCTTGTCATTACAGGTCTGGTGTGCGGGCTGCAAAGCCTATCGTCATTATATCACACTAATATAACCTGACGACGGTGGCCACATTTGCATTTTCCACATGACACATACTATTTTTCTGTAACCAGAGAGACAAAATTCATCTGATGAAATAGTATTATTCGTGATGACTTTATATAACAAGTATTTCTYGGTATGTACCACAGTGCATTCCATGTATTATGGATGATTTTGCTGTTAATCAACAGATTTTCAGTTTGCCAGAGAAGTCAAAATTGACATATGATAGAAAACCATGGGAGCCCTTTTATCAGGCAAAGCTTAGTACGTCAGAAATTGTTTCTTTTCCCAAAGAGACCAGTAAATTGTAAAAGGCAATMGTGGATGTTCCAGAGAGCCAGTCATCCAGGGAAAATTATTTACAGCACTTACTGACTGCAAAAGAGTTGTATATTTTTGCTGCCCCCAGGATGATTGAAACCATGAAAGATCAGTTTCACAAAGAGCCACAGTGGGATATAATTTAAACAACCACAACAAAACATCTCCTAGTGTATCTTCCCCATATTTTAAACTGGGCTTCACTTTTACATCTTTCCAGTTCCATTTCTAAAGTACTCAACATAAAATCGTAAGAAGGATTAGGCCAAGAAAAGTCTAGCCAGCCCTGTGTCCTCCAGCAGTGCCCAGGAGGGCTGGTGACATAAAAGCAGTATAAAAATTTAACAATAACAATTATTTAGCAATATTAACATACTCAGAAATAATTTCTCAAAATACTCTTCCAGTCTTCTGCAACTTGTGGCCCGGAGACTTCCTGAGCAGGGACATGGTCTTTGCCTTTGGTAGTCACTAATGCATTTTTTGCCACCTTGATTTGTCCAGCTGCTTCTTGACCTCATGCAAACTTTTAACTCCACCACATCCAATTGTAAGATTCATGATTTACATACGCAACATGTGAAAAACAGTTTCCTTTTTCTTGTTTTAAATCTGCCACTTGCTAGTTTCATTAGATCCCCCTTGTTTCTTGCACTGAAAGAGACGGGGAAAATCCATTCCTTGTTGAAGTTCAGGTCAGTCAGCATATTACCTGTGCTGTGTCCCCCTCAATTTCCCATCTGGTGAGCCCTTAGTCTATTTAGTCATTCCTCATTTAAAACCACTCCCCACCTTTGGCCCTTCTCATTGCCTTCACCGGATCCTTCCTACTTCTACTTTATCTCCTCTGAGATGGAGACTAAGAYCTCTATTAAGTGTTCAAGATGCAAACACCCTATAGATTTATACTGTGCCATGATGACGATGCTGTTTTGCCTCTTCTCCTTTCCTAATACTTCCCTACACTTGGCATACCTTCTGAAAACTGCTGCCGTGAGGCAGCTGTCCCTCCGGCCCCAGCCCTGGCCTGGGGGACGGCAGCCACCTTAGAGGAGCCAGTGGCTGTGGCCATCTTGGTATTTAGGCAAGGATCTAATGAGTGGCATCATTAAAAACTTAGGATGTAGGACTTGGTCAAAGATTCATGGAAATCACTGGCAGTTTTTCAATGATGGGATCAACCTTTCCATCATACGGTTTTCTCTGGAGGAAGGCATGGACTGTATTTTTGGCCAGTCCTTGGCCATGTCAGTAAACATTTCCCGTCTTTACCAGCACACTTAGACTGACAGCAGTCTAGCCCACACTGTAATGCTCTCCCAGACTTGCTGTTGCAGTTTTAATTTAAAATGTTTTGCATTGGAGACATGTTTAATGTTTTATACCCTAGTTACACTAGTTGAAGTGCTGTTGAGCACAGTGTGATGCTTATTATTTTAATCATGTTAGGCCCCATTTGGGAGCTAAATTGTGTGCAGTTATTGTGGGCTTTTTATCTCTTGGATTCGGTTTCCCCACCCCCCTTTAGGAGGATGAAAGGTTTTAATGAAACAGCCTGTGCAGAGCGTGCTATAATGGGTACTAGCAGCACACCACTGTTCCTTTCAGGGCAAGAGCCRTGGGGTGATCTGGTTTTTTCTTTTTCATCTAAAGAAACACATTTATAGAGCTTACACTCTGCTTGCTGGACTCCTGGACATGCACAAGTATCTGTTTTGCAATGCGAGGATCTAATCAAATTCCCTTTAGAAAGCGTTCAAAGTGCTTGGCTCTGAAGAACAGACATGCAGGACCAGCTGAGAGCTGAAATTAAGAAATAAGGTGCACAAATGAAATATACTAGTGCCATGTAGTTTTATTTAAGCATGGGATTATAGCATATTATTCGTTTCAAGAGCACACATCATCATCACTGTGTTCTGTAATAAAAATTAAAAAAAAAAGGAATGGTAGCTTTTGTTCCATTTTGCTTTCTCCGTTGGGCTTTGAATTGATCAAGAGTGATATAAAAGCATAGCTTTGGCAGAAGGGGACTGAATTTTGCTTTATTACCGCAATATACTTGGAGACAGTGAAAGCACACCAATTTGAAAGAACTGACTTAAGGGATGCACTGAAGAATCCACAAAACTAATAATTATTGTCCTTGACAGGCAGGGAAAGTGTTAAACAAATACAAAGAAAAGGGCGAAGAGAAAAATGAGGTATGCTGTTGTATATAATTTCAAGGATACTTGAATTTTTGAATGCCAGATGTTACCTTCCTTGCTCACCTCAAATGCTTTGCTTCATAGCTCTGATGAAGACATTTGAACAGAATTATGGTACTCACCTGAAAAGGAATTTAAATCCAACCATGACTAAGTAGAGCTTGTTGCCGTTTCCAGAACAGATAGCCTTTTCAGCCTTTTATATTCTTAATTCTTGTTTTCTTCTTGACATCTCTTTGGTTTTAATTTTTATGAGCTTGACTGYGGGCTGGAAGGTACTGAAGCCCACATCTGCAGGTGGGACCCTCAGCAGTCAGGCCCAGAGCTAGCTATRGAAAATGGGGGCTGACACCATCAATCACTTGCCTTGGCACCATTCACTTGCCACTTCAGATTCACTCACCTTGTAGATGAAATTAGGGAAGAACAAGTGAAACTTTGGCTTAGCATGTAAGCGTAATATAAATTAACTACTAATTTGAAAAAAAAATATTAGCAAAGGATTTTGTTGCAGAACAAAAGACGCATTGGATCGGTGAGCTGGTTTCAGTTTCTACAGTAGCATTAGGAAAAAAAAATCAGGTGGAATAAAATCTGATAGCTTTCTTGACAGCTGTAACTACACATCTTGACAGTGAATAAAATTACAGTTCATTTAAATCTGAATTTCGGTTGAAATATTTATGAATATGAGCAACCTGGCATGGCAGAAAAACATAACAGCAAATGATCAGGGAGAGTTTGATGCACTTTCAACAGGAAACCAAAATCAGTATTTTACTTTGCTGTCACTTTAGAATGCCTCTCCTTCCTGTGACAATCCTCTTTTTCTCTTTCACAAAGGCTTAATAATTATGCACCCAAGGCAGCAGCAGGCTCTCCAACAGTTTTAAAAACTAGGGCACCTTACCATCTCTGTGACTGTCATTATGAAAATGGGACACTCATGAAACTGGGGTACCTGGTGACCTTACCAAAGATTTATATTGAAAATAGTAATGTTAAAGCAGATGGACAATCTAAACGAATCACATTTTTAGAAAGCTAAATTTATTTCCGTGTAAGTGATGGTAAGAATGGAATTTGGAAAGTTAATGCACATATATTTGCATTCAGCCAATGTCAGCATACACACAAATTGGGTGTTTCCATAAGCCCACGGGCAGAAAGGCAACAGGCATTTGCAAATGGCAAAGTTGCCACTTCTGGGTTAGAAGAGCTGAAGCTGTGGCACCCGGGACAGCTGAGAGCAAGGCAGCCTCTTCACCATCGGAACTGTAGTTTCTTGATACGCCTCAGCAGCATGGCTAGTTGAAGGAGCTCTTCCCCTCGCCCCTCTCACCCCTCGCTGTTTCAGTCCTTCTCCGGGCAGCCCCCTGAGCTGTACTCATGTCACTTTTTTGTGGGGAATTTCTGAGGACCGGCTCAATGACATCTGGGTTGACTAAAAACACACACACACAGACCAGTTCACCAACGTGGTTTCACATCCCAGCTCCACAAGCAGTGGTGTTGGTGCAACCAGAGGAGCCATGGGGCAGCCCYATCAGGGGGGATCACTGCTGCAGTCTCCAGGCTGGGAGACTCTAGCTTGAGGGAACATGCCGGTGCCGTGCTGGAGCTGGTCCTGAGTGGAGGTGTCCTGCCCAACCTGGGGCATGGGCAAGGTAAGAGGGCCATAACCCRCTTGAGCTATGCTGGGGGATCCGTGGGAAGACGGGGCTGGGGATTCAGAGGAGAATCAAATATAGYTCCTTCAGAGGAGCTGTTTCAAAATAGCTTTTACCAGACTTTTCTCCAGTTGGTCAAGGAGACAGAGAGTAGGCAAAGGGATCTGGGGGAAYCTGCGTAAGTAAAGCTTATACATACCTAATTTATTAGAAAACGGCACTATTATGGGAGTCCTCAGTAAATATGCAATTTGCACTCTGCCTGCAGTGCTGTGCTGTTCATCAGCCAGGCAGGGGATAACATTATTTATTCATCTGCCTGAGTAGAGACATCTTGGTGGTGTGGAAAGGGCCACTCTGGGGACAGAAAACTTTTTCACCTTAGAGGTATATGAGAAGACGAGGGAAAAGAGTGTGGAAAAATATTCAGCAGCAGAACAATGCATCCAAAGCACCCCTATTAGCTTTAGGGAAGGGGAGAGTTATATATTATCTATTTATCTGTTGATGCCACTATACCATTTCTGTTGTAGGCGTAAAGAGCTTACTGTTTCTATAACCTTATACACAGATCRCCTGTGTTGTGTTACACCTGCACGTGCCTCTGAAAAAGCTAAGCTGTAAACAACACTGACACCAGTCATCTTCCCAGAAAATAATGTGCTTAATTATTAAAGCAGCYGGGGGTTCCCAGCTCATCCTGGAGGCCTGAGGAGACCAGGTTTTGATTTGAGTGAGGACCGTTGTGGCCTCACTGGTTTCCCCCAACACGTTTTTGTCCTGACTCCAGGGCAGGACAACCTTGTGGGGATGCGTGTGGAAGAGGAGGAGAAGAGCAAGCCTGCCTGTCTGGATGTGTAGGGCAGCTATAGAGATCACCACCCATTTTATTACACTTTCAGAACATGTGTGCATAGTAGTGCAAAAGCTGAGCATGGCTGCTGGTGGTATTGACTAAAATTCAAGTTCATTTCTACTAGGCATCACAGAGTTTTCACACAGGCACTTGAAAAATCAGTGTGGTTTCCATATTCCCAAATGCTCCTATGACTTTTTTTATGGTACTGTATCACTTAATCCTTTTGTCTTTATTTATTAATACAATGCATTTTCTACAAGGATTTCATTGTGATCCTCAAATTATTCCTGAGATGGTGATTCTTATCTTATGCGGAATTTAAAAAAAAATTCTGTCTTTAATTTTTACTCTCTACCATATTTGAAGAACTTAGTCTTTTGGAATTTATATCTTTGCGGAGGCAAAAAAAAAAAAAAAAAACAAACTTAAAGAAGGAGAAGAAAAGTAGTTACTGCTTTCTTGGGTATTTTACAGTTTGGGGATCTTACCAAGAAGCTGTAGTGTTCTTGATGTATGAGCTCAACTCCTGCCTTAGCTCTGTCAGAAGGTTTGGCACCAAAAATGAAGCTGGGATCTAGTGTTCACAATGTCAAGAATAATTGCTTTTCCAAAGTTGAGTACAGAAATATGTCAGTTCTTCCAGCCTGATAATGGAGGGGGTTTATTGTTCATTTAATTTAAGGATAAGAGTACGGAACAAACCAGCGTGGCTTAAACCTGCATGTTTTCAAATGCCACTGTAGCATGACATTTTTAATTAAAACAGAGTGGCTGCGGTGGGACAATGCAATGGAGCATTTATCACTGCACTCTGTGAAAACAAGGCTCTGTTTCACAATTACTTATTAACTTTTCTTCAGTATGAAGTGCTAAGAAAAGTATGCTGCAAGAGTGCTAGTTCTCTGCTAGTTCTCTGCTAGTTCTCAGAGACAAAATCTGGAGCGCTACAACTATTACTAACTTGGATTTTGAGATTGTCCGTAACTGTGAATAAGGTCCATTTTCTGTTAGTGTTTATCAGTGTCTGCTGGCAGAGCTTAGCACCTGGAGTTAGGAGCAGTGAATACTAACTCAGGAGCTACTTACAGTTGTTCATACCTTGACTTTGACAGTATCCATTTTAGAGGACCGAAACAGCCTCTTTCTCCCTCCCTCTTTTTGCAGTTGGTTACTACATTTGCAATATCCATATTAATTTAGATCTCCAAAGGAGAATCAATTTTGCATGTTTTGACACGAGAAAATTTATCTCATTGCCTTTTGTCTGACCCCTCTCTTTTTTTAGTTCTTATTTAAATTCACACAGAGTCTTTATCACAAAGGTTATCCTAACGTTCATCTTTTGTATTTGTCACTGGAACAACTTGTTCTTGTCTATTGTATGAATATAGCACTCAGATCTCCTTGAAGATCTCCTTTTACAACGTACTCCTTAAGAAGAGGAAAGAATTATTTCAGCAGTGTCCCTTTTGAAAAACAGTAATTAAACAAAAAAGAAAAACAGAACAAAACCTCATCATTCAACAGAGATGAGGTCACAGCCAGGAATAGCTTAATAAAGTGACTGAACCAGATTTGCTAAATCTGCAGGGTGTTATGATGAATAAAACTTACAGAATCCTGGTATATTCTCCATATATGACAGTTAGTGCAGTGGAGAAGATAGCACCATAAAGGACGTAAGCTGCCCCATGCTAATAACAATTGATGATAACAAATTCTCAAATGACAGATCTCCTGCTGAGGTTGTGGATGAGGAGGAACTTAGCTCCACTTAATGACTTTAAATGAAATAATTCAAAAACTATATAGGAATCTTTATTAAACCTTAGAATTAATGTATAAGAAGAAATATTACCCTACATAAAAATCATACATTGCTGAAACTGGCCAAAGGTCTCATTTTGTCATAGAAGACAGAAGACATCTTCAGATACCTAAAATTATTTTTTCTATTCAATAAACATGGATAATTCTTAAGTGATGAGTGGAAAAAGCGTAAGCAGAAATGGTCATTTCCATGCTCCTACACCTACTGTTAAGGTGCTCAAGTATGCAAACCATTCACTTCATTGTTCACAAATCTGTATCAAGTCACCTTGAAGTCTGTAAAATACACGTCCAAGGAAAGCAGAGGAACCTGCCCTCCAGAGGTAACTATTTTTCTCCATTGACTGTAGAGGGAGCCTAGAAACTAACTTTGACTTGATGCCTAACACATGCTTAGTAAGGTGGAGGTGCAATCCCTCTTGCTTGTGTGTACAGCCATGCACATTGCAAACAGACGGAGCTGGTCGCAATCTCACATGGCAGAGAGTAACTACGACTTTGTGTGTCTTTTCTTCCTTCTTGTGTCTTGAGTAGTTTTACTCAGCAAACATCCATCTTCAATTTTTTTTACTGCCATTGCATGACCAGTTTGTTCCAGCCAGCTCCTAAACGCTCCCGCTTAGTAAAGATTTTCTGAACAAGAAAAAATGCAAAGTTACATGAAGCTTGTAGAGGGGTGCATGCCTGCTGTTACRAGTAGGTAAAGAAGTTTGTAACACAAACATAACATTTGTTCTCCCCTTTCACTTTTCAAAATATGAACAAAACAAAATAAGAAAAAGCTGTCATTTTTTATTTTTAGCATGTAATAAATTTTCCTTGATTATCATTTCTTTTGAATTATCATTTTCTACATTTTCTATTTAAAAATAAACCTGTGACCTGGCTGCAAAATATCATGCAAGTACAAAAATGTAATAGCAGATGTTAGTCTTGCAGATGTGCTGATCAAAACACACAGAAAATGGGAAGATTTATCTTCCTTGCTGTGCACTTGACAGCTGCTTAAAAAAAAAAAAAAAAAAAAAGGCATTCATCTGTATTGGAACAATTTAGCAGACTACACAGTTTGATGTATTTTACTGCTTAAAATTGATTCTTACCCTTCTGACAACTCACTGTTTGGATCTAACATGGCACAAGAATGGAACTAGGCAACAGTGATTAACAGATCATATCTTTTCTAGTCTGCAAGCCTCCTCAAGGCCATTATTATGAGCCACTCTTTCAGAAAGTGAAAGATGGTCACCCAAGGTGCCCATGCAGAATGATACTTTCAGTGATGAAGGATGGGGTGGAATTGATTCATTCCCATTATTTAAGTTTCTTCCACTCAGAATGGAAATAAAGCTTCTAGAAACTCCCTGTATCTTTACAATTATTGGGGGGTTGATAAGAGACACTTCATTTTGAGAAGTGAAAACAAAAAGTTTCAGTTTGTTACCAGGTCCAAGGAGCAAAATCACCTCTGGCTTTTACTCAGGACATGCCTGTTTATTGCTCAACCCTGACTCCTCTCCTAAACAAGGCTCCTACTGTGGGCTCCTTTAGGTCTCACAGCGACTCTTTCAGCAGCTGCAGTGCAGCCTGACATCTCGCGCAGCCAGGGCACAAGTCAGGTCTGCAATAACCTTTAAAAACAAGGTATTAGTTATTAAAAGTCCCTTCAGCTTTAAATGAAGAAAACAAAATATGCACACACGTCCATGCTGGCAGCATTACTCACTTGTCTGGCTCACCACCCCCAGGATTCATTCACTCCCTGCACCCAGCAATCACCTTCCTAGTAAAGTGTCCGTAAAGAGACTTCGGTCCTTGGTTTGAAACTCTAGTTACAGCCTTTGCACATGCTCTGTCCCCCTTGGTTGCCAGTTGTTAAAAAGTTAATGTCCAGTTGTTGACTGTCATTGTTATCTTCAAGAGAGCACCATTTGTTGTCAGTCTCCTGGTAGGCATGTCTAGACGGGTACGAATGCACTCCCATCAGCAGACCGACTTTCACTCTTCTGGCCCAGAGAAAACATGAATCACATCCAACGCCGAGCAGATACTAACATAAGGCAAACACGCTGCATGCACTGCTTCATTCTTTACAATCGGCATACATTTAACAATAGTGTTATTTTAATATAAACAAAAAAAGAAAAATATCTTGAAAAGGTGTTTTTTTAAAATCTAATCTTTTATCAGAGTTGACTTTTCAGCAAAACACATCAGATTTTTACCTTATGGTCTCTTAAAAAAAAAAAGAACAAATAAAACCCCAACAAACCACCAAATAAGCCAACGGTCTCTAAAAATTTCAGACTACGTCCCACCCTTGTTCCCTTGTGCAGGCGGATGGGAAGGGCCACATTTTGCTCCTGACACTGTCACAGGGAGAACTGTGTATGTGCCCATTGCACATCTGGATGTATAGGAGGTGAAGGGGGCAGGGAAGGACCACATGGCTCCACAGCTATGGGATGGGATCGCTGGATCACAGCTCCCCTAAAAGCTGGAAGGCATTTGCCAACTGACTATTCCAACAAATGYGGGGATACTGAACTAGAAACATAACTCTATTACTGGTACTATGAGGGAGGTAAAAAAAAGAAAAAAAAGTATTTCTGACTCCAAACATTTAGCCTTGGCCTTTTCCAGAAAATTACCTGCAAAACATTTGATTGAAGAAACTTTTATATGAGCAGATATCCAGTTGTATGCATCTGCTACCCCCAGCACTATTGTTAGGCCGTTCATAGGATCATGCCCATAGGATCACGCCCATAGGATCACGTCCAGAACCTGCCTTGGTCTTGTCCTTCTCCATCCCAGTCTTAACCCTGGAAAAAGTCAGCTATCCATCTCAACCTTCATAACTCCAGGTAAGAGGAATCCACCTGGTTTCAGCCATAGTTACAGCAATTCTTTGCAAGATATTTGCTCTGGGATCTTGTGTCTGATGCTATTTTATACCCTGAGAGTTTGCACAGTATGGTTCTCAGTGCATTCAGGCAGGATAATATAGTGCAAACTCAAGTAAGGAAATCAGACAACACTCTCATTTTACAGAGGTACATCCTGGAAAGAGGAAAACAGCGGTTCAGAGGTAAGCAAATCTACTCAGTGCCTAGAAATCAGCCATACTATGATTAAATCATAGCTCTAATTTTATGTATATTTATTTTCAAAGTGATTCAAATGAGTACCTCAGTCTTTTTGCATGCACCGTTGGAAACCTTGAAAGAATTTTTTTTCTCAGACCTCATCGCTCTAAATTGCTGCCTTTCCAGGACAGTACGCAAAGTCACCAGTCACCTTTCAAAGGTTTGACAGGTGTGTCTTATCACATCAGTTAAATCCATGCAAGAAAACACTTGGCTAGGAAACCTGCAACCAAGTGCAGTAGCAGCACAGCAGTTAACTCCTTCCCTGCCTCTCTGGCCTCCTGTTCACCTCTAACAATAAGCCCAGTAATACACGGATTAAGCATAGAATATTTATAAGG
This sequence comes from Phoebastria nigripes, assembly GCA_035582835.1. Classification (NCBI taxonomy): domain Eukaryota; kingdom Metazoa; phylum Chordata; class Aves; order Procellariiformes; family Diomedeidae; genus Phoebastria; species Phoebastria nigripes. The sequence continues at coordinate 423,156 of JAYKAV010002673.1, forward strand.
GCAGAAATACAAACAGAGGGAGCACTGAAAACCAACCATCAGAAGATCATGCTGGCATTTTATTCTTCACAGCTGATTTTCATCTAGAAGATTGCTCAGTCACCCTTACAGCACAAGCACTGCAGCACTGTATAATGGAAAGCTGGCTGTAGGGTGACTTTTAGCGTTCCCTGTCTGTGCATCACAGAAAGCAGGGCTGTATATGCTTTATAAGGAATATCATTCACCTCTTTAAAGGAGAAGTAATAGTCTCATCCCTAATTGCTTCCCCTGTGTCAGTAAGGAACATCCTTGACTTTCTGCTGCAGTTTGCACTATGGGTCAGCTTGGGGCAGCCTTTCTAGATTCAGGGAAAGCGTGTACAGGGTGTTTTGCAGGCAGACTTGAGCATCTCCTGCCCAAGCTGACGCAATGTTAGGAAGCCCTGCAGCCAGGGATGGGTAACCAGGGCGGCGTGGTCCTGCCAATGCTGTGCAGGGACCAGTCACAAGGAGGGGAACACCAGCTTGTGCCCACTGTAGCAGCTTTTGTGATATACATGTCTGTAGTCTAGGACTACGACCATGAAATGTAAGTTTTCATGAGAAAAAACAGGTACGTTCAACATAGCAACTAGTGTGGGGTGGATAAGCCATTTGGGTCTCAGGGTACGTAGAGCTTCACTAATCTACAAGAATGTTATCTATACTATAGATGTAAAGTTACGTCAAACAATCCTGCCCTCTGCACTGCCATCATTCAAACCAGCCATTAAGATGCTCTAAATTTCGTCCAGAACTTGGTTAGAAGCCAACCTCAGGGCCAGGGTATGTGAAAGGAGGCTTAGATCCAGAAGCCAGGAGCTTACAGAAAGAATCAATTATTTTTAAGCATCATGATCATTATAGCTGTTCCCTTTGAGACATCTGTGGGGGAGTTAATTTATAATGGGTAACTTTCTAGTCCTTTTTGGAAATGGAGACACCATATGTCAGAGCTGGTTTTCTGATAAGTTGCTTCTTTGGCTGACTTTTTCAAAGTTTCTGCTTCCCATTTGGTTTTTGTGTGATGAACTGAAACTTAGTTAAGCTACATTCAAGAACTGAGCCCTATATCCCTCTTTAATAAGGATCAGCTTTGCTTTTTCTTGGTCCTCCATTTTGTGATTCTTAGTCATAAATATTTCTTTTCTCAGATAGAACATCAAGGCAAGAGATCTGTACAGATATATCTGCTCTTAGTGATGCAATCTGGCTTTAGATATGGAAAATACTACATGGCCTTTTCCCCCTCTAGATGATCCTGCAATTTGTGCTTTAAGTTGTGAACAGTTTCACTATGTTGTTTCTTTACCTGCTCGCTTTTTCCCCTTTTGCCACTATTGATAGTACAGGAGGTTTTACTTAACAGAGACTTAAGCAAGTGTTTACCATTAAGTTTCTCAGAAGTACCAATGACACCAGTAGTCCTTGAGCATGTGCTTATATACTTACTTACGAAGTTAGTAAAATCGGTACTACAAACCCAATTTTCTCCATTTCTTAGTTTTACCAAGCAATCTGGTCTCTTCTTCATTCTGTCAAACAAAATGTGGTGTATCACTGGAGATGGAATCTGCCTGCAAGCAAAAATAGCAATTAAAGCTACCGCGCTGCCCCAAAGCAGCAAGGGAAATATTCAGTCCAAAGCATCTGGGCTCGGTAGTGCAAAAATTAAAAGAACAATAAGACAAAATCTGCTTATATGTCAGGAATAATATGGTTCAGACTGTGCTTTGTCGCATTGCATCAGTTCCTGCGACATTATGTAATGCCACAGCATCTTTCTTAACTTAATTCCGCATAAAACCTTATATGATATCTCACATTTTAATCAAAAGTTGAGAACAACATTTTAGCTCCCCTTTTCTCCTAAAAAGAATTAATTCCAACATGAGCTGGAAGAAAATGAGTAGGCAAAATATTCTGGCTAATCCCAGAGAATATAAATTTTTTTCCATTTGATTAATGCTTTCAGGTACACATTTCTCATCTCTATCAGAGTGGAATAAGTGGAATTTCAGAATATGAGATAGAAGAACCAGGGACTGAACACGCTATGTGGTACAGATGGGTGGCAGCTGGCCATGCCAGCTCTGATCTGGTATGATTTGAAGGATATAGCAAGGGGGTCTTTCCATTCTTTTTTCAATGTTGATGCTTGTTTCTTAAGTTTTGGGGGAATTTCTTTCTCTGTGTGTTGAGAATGTAGGTTCCATTTTTAATACTTAAGTATTAAAGACCACCCTTTTCATCACTCTCCATCCATAAAGAAAAATCTTCTTCAAGTTTTCGGGGGTCTTTTCCTTTTTTTTTTCATGGACGAGTTTCTACTTAACATTTTCAGGGCACAAGGACTGTAATTCCCTGATCCAGCAGAACAGTTAGACCTTCACTTTAGGCAGATGAGGTGCTGAATTTTCTTTCTATGCTGAGAATCTTTTGACAGTACCAGTCCCCAGCTGCAACAGTAAATATACTAAGCTTTAAAGATGACTAAATTAGGTACAAAGCCACAGGGGATTTCCTATTACCTCTGTAAATGTGAGTATCTCCTGTTGACTAAATGTCCTGTAAACATTCTTAGACAGTTACTCATGCAGGTTGATTGTACAGTAGGACTAAAGAAAAACACCTACTTAGCTGAATAAGATATTCTGGAAATATTTTTAAAGTAATAAGCTGGCTGTAAGAACTACCGTAATTTTAACACTGAGGGGAAAAAAACAGCTGGATGCTGTTGGAGGGGTTGTACATTCGTCCTCTTCATGCTTCTCTCATCCAACAGTACTGTAGCTTAAGTTATCTGTCCCCACTCCCACCAGGTATTTGTACCCAGATAATAAGGTAAAATAGCACTATTGTTTCATTTCTGAGTAACTTAAATGAATGGGAGAAATGCAATAAAATGTTCTATCTCAAATATATAGAAATAAATACATTTGAATGGATATGTGTAAAAAAAAAAGGACATATATTTGTACCTGAAAATACCTTTACGTTTTATTTTACCATCARACTTTCACCATAAAATTTAGGATAGAATTAATTGTCACATAAATGTGCTTATAGCTCTAATTGAATGATTTCTATTTCTCTTCAGTTTTAAGTGCCTGTTTTGGGGCATCTAGATGGATTTTAGTTATGCAAAGATAAGCAAACATTTACAACACACTGGAAAACGAGGTCTGCAGTGAATATTTTATATAAAACACACATCGTTTCTGCTTCTAATGGTTTTGGAGTTTTGGAGGTTTTTTTGTTTTGGTTTTGGGTTTGTCTTTTTTTTACAGTTCAGGAATTTCCTGCACAGGGAAATGACACCTTTGAGGAGTATTGATGATGAYGTAACAGTATTAAAATGAATTTAAAAGTTTAATGTTAAATCTTTGGTAGAAAAGAAATATTGGGGAGGGGGGTGAATCAAACAGCGATGAGCCATTTCCCCCAGGAGTGGAGTACGAAGTCCCACTTGACAATATTCCCAAGTTCCCTTCCACTGATGTGTCCCCACCGTCCCGCGGACAGCATGCCAAGGACAGATGGACAAATATTCCCTCAGCTCAGAACTATTCTGCACCTTCTGCTGAGCCCACAGGAACCAGAAGTCAGCCCTGCTAAGCAGAAAGAGATACTCGTCCCCTGCCTCCTCCTAGCAGGAATCTTGAGATTGATCTCAAACACCGTTAGCTTTTTCAGAAGGTTCGTATGATTTCTGAACTGTCTTCAAGTTTCCAGCCTGGGACAGTAAACAGTTGGATGGTGCAGCTCAAACTGCATTTGGCTGCTCTTTCTCCTTCAGTCACCATTTTCTCCTTGTCCTCAAACTACCCTCAGGATGCCATCCTGCTCGACTTTAGCTAAATGTTTATATAGGCGAGGGCACGTTGTTCTTTTGATTCATGAAGATGTACTGGCCCATTAACATCAGCAAGGATAAAATCCACTTTTCCTTTCATTTAAATAAATCTCTTGCATCTGTATGACTGCATCAGTCTGACAGTCTTAATGCTGATGTACCTTTCTTTAAGTACATACAAAATCAAAGTCAAAGGACAAAACATACAGTAAACAGGGAACTCTGTAATTCTTCTAACTGCAGAACAGAAAATGAAACAGACAGAGATTACACAAGGTGTTGACATATTTAGATTTCTGTAAGGCATCTAAAATGTTATACTGCACTAAATCATTTAGGAGACTGAATGATATGAAAGAAACATGCCTTTCATTAGAAGGTTGATTGGTATGTCTCTACCTATAATCATAAGGAGTAAATCACTTTAAAGGGACATTTTTTTCAAATGAGGTATTTCTAGCCTTTGGAAGACAACATAAAAACAATTTTCTTATATTATTATAGAGCTTTCTGATAATCAAAGACTGAGAAAATTGGAACCATAATGAGAACATGGTTTGGGGGTACTCTAATTTGCTCAGTAAAGTAGAAATTTCAGCACCAACTGAAGTGTACAACCAAAGCCAAGAAAAAGAATAAGACTGTAGGACAAGCAGGATAACAGCTGCTAGGCTAGGAAGAAATGACTCTGGAAAAAAACCAGAGATAAATATTTAGATGAATATCATTTCTCATGCAATGTTATGATCAAGAGATTAACATGATAGAGTGGATGCATGCATTAACTGATGAACTGTGTGTAGGGACACTGTTGGTAAAACTCAGCTGCCTGAACAGGTGTCTAGTGCCGTATGAAGTGCTGTTCAGTACCCAAAACACCCGAGCACATCACACAGGTATGACAAAGGACCTACCAGAGATGAAGACCCATTTGGGGTGGCAGCTGGAAGCTAGGCAAGATACACTTGTGCATCTAAATTTTCACTAGACGCCTACACTTAGGCAAACAAACCCTACCTCTATTACTACTGTATTTTAGTACCAGTGTAACTACTACCAGGACGTGGTATTGTGTTCTACTTTCAACAGCTTGAGAGAGAGTGTAAAGACAACTCAGAGACACCTGAGAATGATGCAATGAGTGAGGAGATACATCTTATCATGATAGCTACAGGGAACTCAGCAAATTTTTAGGAGACTTAAAGAAAAAAACAATTGACCATAGACTAGAGTTTCCATATGGGAAATTCAAGCCTGAGAATACACAGTTTTTCAATCTAAAAGATGAAATTCTGCTAAGTACATRTCAAAGTTAGATACATTCTTAGCAAAAAATGAGATGGGAGTTTTCATAGAGATGTCAAGGGTTATCGCCTAGGAGGAACAAAAGAGGTTTGTTTGATTCTTTTCACTTATTACTGGAAAATGGCAATTACATTTGAACACTCCTCTAAAAGAGCAGCTTTCTAGATATTCATCTAGTTCAAACAAAAATTAAGTTTTGGTCTTCGTAATGAATATGGATTGTTTTTTTTAGTCTGAGTTCATGAACTTGCTTCTTTATTGTGTTGGTTTTGGCGGGATTAGAGTTAATTTTCTTCATAGTACCTAGTATGGGGCTAGGTTTTGGATTTGTGCTGGAAACAGTGTKGATAACAYAGGGATGTTTTAGTTACTGCTGAGCAGTGCTTACACAGAGTCAAGGYCTTTTCTGCTTCTCACACCACCCCACCAGCGAGTAGGCTGGGGGTGCACAAGGACTTGGGAGGGGACACAGCCGGGACAGCTGACCCCAACTGACCAAAGGGATATTCCATACCATATGACGTCATGCTTAGCATATAAAGCTGGGGGAAGAAGAAGGAAGGAGGGACGTTCAGAGTTATGGCGTTTGTCTTCCCAAGTAACTGTTATGCGTGATGGAGCCCTGCTTTCCTGGAGGTGGCTGAACACCTGCCTGCCGATGGGAAGTAGTGAATGAATGCCTTGTTTTGCTTTGGCTGCATGTGCAACTTTTGCTTTACATGTTAAACTGTTTTTATCTCAACCCATGAGTTTTGTCACTTTTACCCTTCCGATTCTGTCCCCCATCCCACTGTGGGGGAGTGAACGAGCGGCTGGSTGGGGCTTAGTTTCCGGCTGAGGTTAAACCATGACAATTATATATTAAAATTACCTGAAAAGCACATTATAGACCTGGGTTCGTGTTGACAGTGACCTTGAGAGGCTGGAGAAATGGGTCGACCAGAATCTCATGATGTTCAACAAAGGGAAAGGCAAAGCCCTTCACCTGGAGAGGAATAACCTCGTGTACCAGCACAGGCTGGGGACCCACCAGCTGGAAAGAAGCTTTGCAGAAAAGGCCCTGAGGGTCCTGGTGGGCAACAAGTCAACCTGAGCCAGGAATGCACCCTTGYGGCAAAGAAGGCCAACAGTCTGCTGGCCTGCATTAGGAGAAGCRTTGCCAGCAGGTTGAGGGAGGTGATCCTTCCCCTCTGCTCAGCACTGGCGAGACACATCTGGAGTGCTGGGTCCAGTTCTGGGCTCCCCAGTACAGGAGAGACATGGACATACTGGAGTGAGTAGAGCAAAGGACCACAAAGGTAGTTAAGGGATTGGAGCATCTCTGGTATGAGGAGAGGCTGAGTGAGCTGGGACTGCCTGGAGAGGAGAAGACTTGGAGGGATCTTAGCCATGTGTAAAAATACCTGATGGGGGGAGTAAAGATGGAGCCAGGCTCTTTTCAGTGATGCCCAGTGAGAGAACAGAAGGCAATGGGCACAAATTGAAACACAAGACATTCCAGTTAAAGATAAAAAAACCCCAAACCCTTATTTACTGTGAGGGTGGTCAAGGGTGGTCAAACACTGAAATAGGTTTCCAGAGAGGTTGTGTAGTCTGCATCCTTGGAGATATTCAAAACCCAGCTGGCCACAGCCCTGAACAACCTGCTCTAGCTGACCCCACTTTAAGCAGGGGCTAGGACTGCATGATCTCCAGAGGTGCCTTCCTGCCTCAACCACCCTGTGATTCTGTRATTCATATTTTTTGAAAGCAACTGCATTGCACAGAAAAAATGTTATTAAAATGGATGTTCTGGCCTGATATGCAAGGAATTTGGATTTTGGCATGGCTTATGGATTACAGGAGAGGAAGGGAGGGAGGGAGGGAGGGAGGGAGGGAGGGAGGGAGGTCTTTGGAGGCAAATACAGCATTTGTCAAATACAAATTACTTGATTTAAGGTATTCACAAAATCCAGCAGTGGCTATAAAACTTTACTTGAGAAACCTTACACACCTTACATTCTTCAGGCCATCCCTTTGCTAACTAACCTGCCAATAAATGAGAAATAAGGTTTTGAATGTAAAGGCACATGCCACTCATTCTTTCACAGAAGAATGCACTGCTGCTTGAAATTGGTTTAAAATAACCCTAAAGTGAGACTTTGAAAACCTAGAAATGAGATCAGAGAGTAACCAAATGCATAAGCATGTTCCTATAACTCCTTTCAGAGAAATACATTGTTTTGGAGAATTGTTTGAAAAAGAGAATGTATACAAATGAAAGGGGGGGGAAGACACAACAAAGCTTTTCTCATCACTTGGACTACTGCTAGCACTTTTGACCTTTCTCTCATCACTGAACTTTCAAAAGATGAAAGGAAAGAACCAGTCCTTGGAGAACTCCAACCAAGTAGAAGCATTTTAGAGGGGAGAAGCTATTTGTGGACAATCCTTTTTATAGACAGATTGAATTATTCTTAGCACAGAGCTAGATTTTCTGGTTTACATAAACGGTGATTCATTGTTCTTATGATTTGCAGTTCTGCATGGCTGAATTAAGTACTGTTTAGCGGCCAGTCATTGTGAAACTACTTTACACTACACACAGGTGAATTAAAGGTAAACTTAACTTGCGTGTGGCAAGAAGAAAGGTGGATGACATACTTGATCCACTGGCTTCTTGAGCAATTTACAGAAAATAATTGCAGGAATGAATATAACAGGCTAATAGGAAGGAAAAACGGGTGTCRTGGTTTAACCCGGCAGGCAGCTAAACACCACACAGCTGCTTGCTCACTCCCCTCCTCAGTGGGATGGGGGAAAGAATCGGAAGAGTAAAAATGAGAACACTTATGGGTTGAGATAAGAGTAGTTTAATAACTGAAATAAAATATAATAATAATAATTATAATAATAATAATAATGATATGTAATGAAAAGAAAGATAACAAAAAGAGAGAGAAATAAAATCCAAGAAAGACAAGTGATGCAACTGAAAAAAAAACCAATTGCTCACCACCAACTGACCGATGCCCAGCCGGTCCCCAAACAGTGGCCCCCCGGCCAGCTTTCCCCTAGTTTATATACTGAGCATGACGTCATATGGTATGGAATATCCTTTGGTCAGTTGGGGTCAGCTGTCCCAGCTGTGTCCCCTCCCAACTTCTTGTGCATCCCCAGCCTACTCGCTGGTGGGGTGGTGCCAGAAGCAGAAAAGGCCTTGACTCTGTGTAAGCACTGCTCAGCAGTAACTAAAACATCCCTATGTTATCAACACTGTTTCCAGCACAAATCCAAAACATAGCCCCATACTAGCTACTACAACAAAATTAACTCTATCCCAGCCAAAACCAGCACAATGGGCTAGGAACCAGCCTGTCCACCTCGGGTATCTAACTTGCACCTAGCATTTTGCAGTCTGGTGACACAGTCTCTTCCATCCTTTCTTACCTGCATGTGAAGAGGTGACTGAAGGCCTCCAGAGGCATAGGTGGGCTGACTGACTTAGGTGCCTCAGCTGAGGATGTGAGGCCTTCTTCCTCCCTTGCACCAAGGGAAATGAAGCACTTCAGAAGGCTACTTCCCTCTGAGCCCAAGATTTCTGTCCCTGATATTTGCCTGAGCAACATACCATGGATCCCACCATTTTTAGTGTTGTTTTATCACCATGGAGTGGATCCCATATTCAAAGTCCTGTCCTGTCTGACTTACTAAATAGCTTTTTAACTTTCATTTTTTAAAAGTTTGTCTGCAATTACTGATCCAGGAAAGCAATGGCTCTTGTGTCCCAAAAAGCTTTTTGTCCAGCATGAAAGTAAAGCACACACTCAGCTACTCCACACCTCCCAAGATCTCGTCTCTGCTGTAACCTCCAATAAAGTTCCCAGCTCCTTTACACAGTGGTCAGTATTGCCATCCTTGCATACTGAGAACTGGACTCAAACTGCCAAACCTTTTTACATTATCACTAGCAGTATCAGTCTTATACTACTCACTTAAGACAAATGTTAATTAACTGTTTGGAGGTCAAAAACCCAAACGTTGGTAATTCCAGTTACAAGTCATTTGCTATGCAACAGAGATATATGTGCATTATGCCTGGACACAGCTGTTTAATTTAAAATTAACTATCTGCTCAGTCAGGAGGAAAATATTTTCATTGGTACTTTTAGAGTAAGGGAGGGAGACCATAAAATCACTGAGATGTTTCACATGTCGGGAGAGGAAGAAAACTGCATTATGAATGAATCAAAGTAATCAACCCAGCTGTCCTTTCCCCATCAGCTTCATCCTCTGTGGTATAAATTAGGGATGCTCAACTGGTTTGGATAAAATAAAAATAAATATGTACAAATTTTTCATTATATTTCAGATCAACTAATTCAGAAATTTAAAAAGTCTTTGATTTAGATTGCTTTTTTAGTTCTGTGAATTTTCTTCAGGTTGTATAATTCTGTGGGAGTTATATTTTTAGACTGTTATGTGGTGGGGAGTCCTCACTCAGATGAGACTGAATCCACAAATACATAAGTACTTATCAGATTATTCTGAGGTTTGCCCTTTTTATTGTGAAAGTTGTGGGAGGAGGAGAAGTTGAAGTTGAGAGAGGGAAATCTGAAAAACAGCATGGATTTTGGAGACAGGTTCATATATTTGGTGGCTGTTATTCACTCCCGTGATAATTTTTCCAACCCCTAGAATAACAGGAAGAGATGTACTCTGAAATAGGGTTTGCTGCTGCCCTTGCTCTCTGCCTCTGGCAGAAAGTCTTGGGTTCATTGACATGTGATTGTCAACTTTGTGCAATTTTAGGGAAGGGATGTCTATGAAAAGATTTCTAACTTGAAAAATGTCAAGGGAGTAAAAGGCGACAAAGCTGTTAAATTGAGTGCATGGGGTTCATTATTTTGGTAATTTACTATATGGAATATAAACTGAAGCTGTGGGTAAAGTTGATGCATATGCAGGGTCTTCACATACCATACTCTCTCACAAAATGCCCTTTTTAATGTAAGTTAATACTGGTTGCCACTATAGTTATACAGTTGTACCATTTTGGTTTAGGAGAAGACTGAAAACCCTTCATTTTTAAAAGTATTTGACATTTACACTCAGCAATTAAGGTGACAAATGGTTCCACAACAAACATGATACCTCTAACAGTTAAAAATATTGGATTTATAATTAGGCTGTTGTCTCTTATTTTTTACTTCTCTAAAACAAGCAACTGACATGCTGTAGAGGGTTGACGTTAATCCTGGCCAACAACTAAGCACCAAACAGCCCCTCGCTCACTCTCCCCCAGAGGGATCGGGGAGAGAATCAGAAGAGCAAAAGCAAAAAACCCTCGAGGCTTGAGATAAAGACAGCTTAATAAGTGAAGCAAAGAGGAAAAAACCCACAAAGAAGTGATGCAAAGGCCATCACTCAATACCTCCCACTAGCAGACCAATGCCCAGCCAGAGTCTGAGCAGCAGCTACCTTGGAAAAACTACCCCCCCAGAAGCTTTTACTGCTGAGCACGATGCCATATGGTATGGAATATCCCTTTGGTCAGTTGGGGTCAGCTGTCCCGGCTGTGTCCCCTCCCAGCCTCTTGCCCACCCTCAGCCTACTCGCTGTGGGGGCAGAGTGAGAAACAGAGAAAGCCTTGATGCTGTGCAAGCACTGCTCAGCAATAGCTAAAATGCTGGTGTGTTATCAACACTGTTTTGGTCACAATTCCAAAACAGCACTATATGGTTATATAGTTAACTCCATCCCAGCCAGACGCAGTACACTTGTATAAATCAATACCTGAGCCACATCCTGCTTTCTTTAGGTTTTCAGCCACTGCTGCCCTATCACGTTAAAACTCGCAAACCAAGTATGAAGTCAGACTGCAGTGTAGAGTAAAAATGGGTTTAGAGTGTTTCATCACCTCCACTTGTATTGATTAGTTAAGTTCTTATGCTACTTGCTATTTACCAAGACTTGACTTTCTTGTCCACTGTATGGTCTAGTGGTGTTGTATGTATTTGTCTAATAACGGAAAATTACATTTCATGTTCTCTCTTCCATTCCAGTTGTCAGGCACATCACATAAAAGTCACAACTGCAGCAGCTAGAAACCGAACCTCTTCTGTAAAGAGGCTAAGGATTGGGTAGGCACAAACAACCCTCTTATTTTTAAGGTTATGTCTATCCCACAACTTAGAAGATAAATTGCAGCTCATGAAGACTTTTAAACTTGCCAGCTTGGGTCTTGACAACAGTGAAGCCAAGATAACAAGAGGCTAAGGACAGACTACGGGACCCATCAAGATCCCAAAGTAGATATTTATGCAGGCTGTATCAAACTAGCTCAGGTATCCCTACAACTCAAAAAGTTTCAGTGTAGTAGTTCCTTTGTACAGTATAGAAGAAAAAAGCTTGCATAGTTGATGCCCTGTCATAGCAGTTCTGCCTGGGAGGCTATACTGGAGGGCAAATATAAGAAATAAATTCTATGTAACTGGAAAAAAACTTAAATTCTTATCTGAGGTATATAGATAATCAAGGTTTTGGGAGTTGTATTTACGAAAATGCTGGAAAAATCCATGAGCACAGAGGATCTAAGAAGACACTTTTGAGATGTTGTATTCAATGGATGTCTCCAAAGCCCTGAAACCAAGCAGAACAGGAATGGTAGGACATGTAAAGGTGTGGTTTAACAGATGAAAGAACATGCTCACAATAGAACCTGTTGGGAAATCTAATATCAAAGGTCCAGAGAAGCCAATTAACTTTCCAGCCTTTTAATTAATTATTTCTGAGAATTCCCACAAACAGAATGGGCACTGCATTATCTTGTTGCATTGAGAATAATTGCATTTTGTTGGGTTCACTTAATGACTGTTTCTTGATCTGTTGACGTTTAATCCAGAGCACATACACTAGAGCAGCCATCAGTGGCATGGGAAACCCACATGCCCGTTACATATGGTATTCTAAGGGTGCATGTCTGGTACCCATTACATCCCACTGCTAATACAAATTTGGCTAGTAAGGACAGCTTTTCTGATAAAGGCATGTTTTGGGGCAAGGGGTGCTATTAATGTCAAATATGCTGTAGTTCACTTGATTACACTCCTCATAGAAAACAGAGCAGCTAAGCTTTGGAGAAAGGATACCTCAGCCTTTGCGGTCACCAAAATGTCAAACTGGACTGTTAGTCCTCCAGCTGAAACATGTTGTACCTGATGGAAAAATACAGCTGATAGGCACTAGGCAGATGCTGAGACAGGAGAACAGAACTAGGGCTCGGTTCCTGCCTTCAAAAATGGGCTAACACCAAAGAGAAATGACCACCAGCAGATCCTCTAATTGATACTTCCTCTTATTATCTTGAAGTTTCTTTCACAGGAGATGGAAGTATAACTGCCCTTGGTTTCAAGGGTAGAAACAGACTCCTGGTACATCTGGTATCATAAGGGTATCACATCTGGAGTTGCTTACTGCACACTGATGTTTGGATTTATCCTGCCCTCCAAACCACTAGGGAGTGACTGCCATAACACCTGTAAAGATCCATGTCTAGATGACCTCTGTGTATCATTATGCAGTTGAAGAAAAGTTATTCATGCAAATGAGTGCATATTACTTTCTCCTATGCACTAAGAGCCATGTCTTGTAAAAAGAAATTGAGCAGTAGTTTATTGGTTGGACATGGGCAACACACCAAAACTTGCGAGCTTCTCTCTTGCTGTTCACATCTCAGTTCACTGACTGGCCCTTCATACTTCCATGCCAATTGTCTTAGGACCATTTTTATTTCCACCAGCCTATGTTGCTGAAAAAGTGGGACATCTCCTCCAGAAGAGTCGATCAGGCTCCTTCTGTTATCAGCTGACATGCTAGGCAACCCCAGAGCTGGTATATACCTCCAGATACACCCAATAGACTTAATGGGAGTCCATGTGTTGATTTAGACTACATGCAACAGGCTAGATCTATTCATTGTGTGTCACATTCACATCAACATTAGTCTGCAACGTAAGTCATGTCAAAGACATTGCTCTTCCCAGTCCCATCAGTGACACAAAAAAACCTGTTTCAGTGACCTGAGTCTCGGCTAGCAGGGGTCTAGAGCCAGACAGTGTACAAGATCTTAGATGTTTCTGCAGGAGAACTGGGCTTTGGATACCTGAAACAAAGCACTGAGTCTTCACTGTTAAAAGTAAAACAAAAAAGCCTCTTGCTCTCTTGTTTTTCTTCTGCTGCTTGAGGAGACTCTTTTTCCAATTCTGGTTACAAGAAATGTTCTAATGAAGATATCTTTAAAATCTATTTTGCTACTTGTCAGCTCCCTTTGGAATTAACTGCAATGTCTCTAATTATGGCATGGCTCACTTCCAAATCTGAAAACATACTTCGATTTGTAGCAAATGAAGGAAATAGTTCTATACACTGCAAGTTCCACAGTACTTTATTTTTCTTAAGGAGACAGATTTGCTTGAAAGAAAGATCAGCTCTAATTCACTGAATGTTCAAAGGATACTGTTTGCACAAATAATGAAAAAAAACCCTCCATTATGATCAGGCTCTTTAGTTTTGCTTCATGCTCTACAGAAAACAATCTGAACATTCATCTAAATGTTGACACACAGTTTCTTTGGAGACACAAGAAGCAATCTGTATATACACAATGCTAAATGTTTGCTGTATGTGGATCACTTAATGAGGGCTGTTTAAGATTTGTAAAGCTTAAAAGCCAACCAAAACATACCTTAGTAAGGCATTTGTGCAGCTTTCCTAGTCACTGTTGCTGAAATTGTTGTGAAACTCAGGGGAGTAAATTAGAGCAGGTATGAACCTGCAGTCTACCCTGGCACTCTTCGCCTTTCCTCTGTTCGTCTCCAGGGCCATCCAAGTCAGCGCAGGGAAACCAGCTGCCAGAGCCTGTTGTTTACTGATTGTGCAGACAGAGCCGATGGAAAAAAATCCTCTGCTTTCCACTGGAGTGTGTGTGTGTCTTTGGTTGGCAGGGTGACTTCTTTGAACTGCCTGTTTTGTCATTTGGCAGTGAACCGACTAAGGGTAAGGGCACAAAAAGCTTAGGTTGCCAGGCTGCCTTGGCAAAACTCCCGTTTGGAGCAGCAGCAGGAGGAGGTCTCTGAGGATGAGRTTTTGCAGCTCACACGCTAGGAAAGTGGATATGGACCGCTGACTCCTCTCCTGAATTTCTCTTTAGTGTTGGTAGGAKGCAATGTCAACAATATGAAAATGTACCCCTTAGATACTGTCCTTGAAACTTTGCATGTAGAATCACTAAAATCTGGACTGATTTAATGAAGTATACACTGTCAACAACTTACTTACATATCGTACTGTGAATATCAGTGTTAGGATAGTTTCCCTCTCCAGCCAATAAGAAAAAGAGGCTTCTTCAAAACCTTCCCTCAACCACTGTAGTTTGTGTGGTGGGTTGACCCTGGCTGGATGCCAGGTGCCCACCAAAGCCGCTCTATCACTTCCCTCCTCAGCTGAACAGCAGAGAGAAAATATAATGAAAGGCTCGTGGGTCGAGATAAGGACAGGGAGAGATCACTCACCAATTACCGTCACGGGCAAAACAGACTCRACTTGGGGAAATTAGTTTTATTTATTACCCATCAAATCAGAGTAGGATAATGAGAAATAAAAACAAATCTTAAAAACACCTTCCCCCCACCCCTCCSTTCTTCCCAGGCTCAACTTCACTCCCGATTTCTCTACCTCCTCCCCCCAAGCGGCGCAGGTGGATGGGGAATGGGAGTTGCGGTCAGTTCATCACACGTTGTCTCTGTYGCTCCTTCCTCCTCAGGGGAGGACTCCTCACACTCTTCCCCTGCCCCAGCATGGGGTCCCTCCCACGGGAGACAGTCCTCCCAGGAGCCTGCTTCAGTGTGGGCTTCCCATGGGGTCACAGTCTCCTCCGGGCATCCACCTGCTCCGGCATGGGGTCCTCCACGGGCTGCAGGTGGATATGTGCTCCACCGTGGACCTCCATGGGCCGCAGGGYGACAGCCTGCCTCACCACGGTCTTCACCACRGGCTGCAGGGGAATCCCTGCTCTGGTGCCTGGAGCACCTCCTCCCCTCCTTCCTCTCTGACCTTTGTGTCTGCAGAGTTGTTTCTCTCACATATWYTCACTCCTCTCTCTGGCTGCAATTGCTGTTGCGCAGCAGTTTTTTCCCCCTTCTTAAATATGTTATCACAGAGGTGCTACCACCRTCGCTGATGGGTTTGGCCTTGGCCAGTGGTGGGTCCGTCTTGGAGCCAGCTGGCATTGGCTCCATCGGACATGGGGGAAGCTTCTAGCAGCTTCTCACAGAAGCCACCCCTGTAGCCCCCCCAATACCAAAAGCTTGCCACGCAAACCCAATGCAGTTTGATGGCCTGAATTTCCATACAACTGCTTTCTGTAGCTAAGAAGGGAGGGTGGCTAAGATGCCTAAACTAGGGATCTAAGTACCCCTTCTAGCTACAAAAAATCAAGGGAAAAGGTCTATGTGGCTTCCATGGCTATTCAGTGAAGAGCCATTCAGTTTTTTGCAGCCATTTCCCAGCTGTGACCCTAGATCTCAACATTCAAAAAATTTTCTATAAGTTCTTAGCACTAAAGCAAAACTGCAAAGAAAACTCATATTTCACATTTGAGTAACATGCAGCACAAGACACATTTTCCTGACACTCATTAGCTTAATGTGCAATTAAAAAAAACCCACTGTTTTTATTGGTAATATAAAGTAGAGCAGAGAAAATGAAGACATATTCTAAAAATTCTGGAATAAAGCATCTGTCTCAGAGCTCATCTACTTCTTTAATATACCATTAAAATCCACTCTTTACTAGTCTTTGCTTAGATCATTTCATGTGAACAGCTTCAAACCTTTCTTTAATCCCAGCCATCTTCAGCAGCTTGCCATATTGTTCTTTGCATTGTTCTGGTGAAATCCATTTCACACACAAAAAAAGGGGGAGGTTGCCTTGTAGAATTATTTTGATTTTTACTGAACCAATTTAAATTTGATTTTTTGTCATTTGAATTAAGGAAACATTCCCTGCCCCCAAAACTAGACACATTCTGTCTTTTGGAAATTGCAGAAGGCTGCACAGGAACACTTTCAGTGGGGACTACCAGCAAAGCATCAGGATGTGATGAAACGGGGGATTAACMTTTCTGAGATTGGGACGCTGTTGCTAGGGCTCCCAGCACAATAGAACCTTTCTTATTGTTGCGCTCCCTTGCTGTTATCAGAGTATAAATATCAAAGAAATATTGTTAATTCTGCAGTATGTTGTTGCAGGATTCAAAATATCCCAGAAGGATTTCAAACCAACATGAGCGAGACTACTCTAGAGGTAACAGGCACTTTGTACTGAAGTACATTAATCTCTCCAGCATGATGAAAGTTTTTGTATACAATTATCCTAGGTGATTTAAAAAAAAAAAAAAAATAGAAAGGTGTGTGTGATTCTAAGTCAAAGTGAGGTACTATAAAATTGTAATGTGTTTATTTTTTGGTTTTATATTTGACTATCACTCCCTCCTCTTTGTATTCACAACCCTTGTTCCATCTTTTATGCCTGTGTATGAGCCCGGTTATGTGTATCTATGTGTTTAAGCATGTAGTTATCTTTCTACACTCTTAAATCGTTCCTTTGCCGGAACAAAATGAGCTCTATGCAGAACATCAGGCATCTGTGTAAATGGCTGGCGGCTGTCAGCCTAGGTGTGAAGTCCTCTGTGGAGCATGGGCTTCTTTGTATGGAGGTGAAGCCTCTAAATGCCAAGATGAAAGCACGGCCAAATGAGCTACAAAATGTTTCCAGTAACATCATTAAGGAGCGAGTAGCTAAACATTTCCACATGATTATCATAAAATGTTTCACCAATCAATATTTGCAAGTTTAAGTGCCAAACTGTAATTAGAGGCTAAAGGCCAGTAGCCAGGTGCCATGCGGTAGCTGCGATTAGTTCTGTGCCCAGCTGTAGCCTGAGACAGCCCTTGCCCTGCCAGTCCGTGCTTACTCAAATGGCTGGGGGAGCTCGGGGCAGAAAAGGAAAAGGTTGCCAAGTGCTTAAAATCTTACAAAATATTTGGCTCGTGCAGTGTGGGTCTGAATTGCCAATAATGCTCGGTAACTTTATATTCACTTACAGGAGAAATGTCACACCCAGTAAAAGGAAAACAAATGCCACTGAGGCATTCGGTTTCGGTGTTGCCGAGCTGCCTTCTATTTGTCTTCTAGAGCTTAGGAGGAATAGGACTGGAAATGTGAACTAATATCACAAAATGAACATCCCAGAGTTCTGTGGTATCAATACGAGCATGCATCCAGACACTGCTGCTGCTGACCAAACTCTACTTTTTTCCAGCTCAGAATTCTAAAAACAGGGAAAGTCCCCAAATTATGGAAGTATTTATTTCCTGGAAGGAGCCTTAGATGATTCTGGTAGCAAAGAACCTAGGGGCAACTGTGAAGCTGTTGGTAGGATGAAAGGAGCAATTTTCTTTGAGTGGTAAAGAGCTTCTTCCTCTTTTTTGCTGTCTCTGTCACTTAACCCATCCTCCTTGGTACATTGCACATGCCACTTGCCCTGCCTGGTAGGGTAGCGGTCATAAGACAATGAGCACTAATGAGTTTCTGCAGTGAATGATATGACTTGGCTGACCCATTTAAATATTACAAGCCGCCACTTGAATAATGAATGATAAAGAAAATGAAGGCAACCTGTTCTTAGCACTTTGGCCTTTGAATGTCTGAAGTTGCTTGCTATTAGTTTTGTCATTTAGCGAACGTATAGCGCAGCCAGCAGAAATCAGCAGACAGTAAAAATGACGAAAGTTGTTTCAATGCACAATGTATTACTTACTTTGAAAACTGTCTGGTCTCCATTGGTTTTGCAGTAATTTTTTTTCATGACACTGTTATGTAGCTAAATAATCTGTTTTGACTATTTAAGTATATAGACTTGTGGGAAGAGCACTTCAAAATGAACTTGTCAGWGTTATTTTTGTTCTGTTCCCCTTCAGAAACAGCTGTGAAATTTTTGGATGCAGTATTGAAAATAACATAAGTAACGAAAGTGAGTTGTCATGAGCAGACCTGTGTGATTTTAAAATTTGCCATAAAAGTACTGGTTAGGTTGATTCAAACCTATTTTAAAATTCTAGTCACATTTCCCAAATAGTTTTGAACAAATGAAATATCAGAAATTTTGAAAGAAACCTTCCAGATTTTTTTTTTCAGAACATATCTCCAAAAAAAATTTCAATGCTAGTTAGATAAACCTGGAGGCAAAATGGAGGAAGAAATAGTAAATATTTATTGGTCAAAGAAAGAACTAAAATGTCTTCTAAAATGTTAAAGTGCTTGCCTGGGAAGTGAGAGGTTTGTGTTTCAGTTCATGCTCCCTTTGCTATTAAATGTTTAATGAAAAATGAAAAAGCTCCAGTAGAAAAGAATGAGAAAGCCTTAACACATAATCTCATATAGTCCAACAAAGAGGGTGTTCAATGATATACCTATTATGAAATCAGTTCTTCGTTTTTATTAAAAGTGTTCTTAGTTAAATATTTTGCTTATCCACATTGTTTTGATTTGATAACTATATTGACAAAATTGTTTGAGGTCAATTTGGAAAAAAAAAAAATTATTTTTATTTGAGTACCAACCGAAAGCCAACCACGGTCATATCCATAGCTGTAAGTATAAAATATTCTTAATAAGGAAAGAATTCTTTATACTCCCACCAAGAAAGAAGCAGAGCTAACTGATAGAAGAAACAGGCTTTTTACATCCAAGTGTCTGCCATCTAAATATCCTGCTGCTTACCAGAACTCATGAAAAGCTGATTTCTTTGGTTTGCTATGAGTTCATGAGCATAGAAACTATAGCCAAGGGACAGTTGCTTTCATGGGCAGCACTAGAATGGTTTCACTCTTTTAATACACCGCTTTTTACTTTAGGGTTGGTGGGGGGTGGTTGTTTGGTTTTTTTAATATTGGATTTTGTCATGCTGTTTTGAGTTTTTTCCTCATAACATTTCAAACTGATTAATGGACTTTTATCCATCAGAATCATATGAATTTGAAGACAATATGAAAAATGTTTCTATAAATACATTAGCAACGAAAGAAGGGCTAAGGAGAATCTCCATCCTTTATTGGATGCTGGGGGAAACATAGTGACAAAGGATGAGGAAAAGGCTGAGGTACTCAATGCCTTCTTTGTCTCAGTCTTTAATGGTAAGACCAGTTGTTCTCTAGGTACMCAGCCCCCTGAGCTGGAAAACAGGGACAGGGAGCAGAATGAAACCCCCATAATCCAAGGGGAAATGGTTAGGGACCTGCTACGCCACTTAGACACACACAAGTCTATGGGGCTGGATGGGATCCACCCAAGGGTACTGAGGGAGCTGGCAGAAGTGCTCACCAAGCCACTTTCCATCATTTATCAGCAGTCCTGGCTAACTGGGGAGGTCCTAGTTGACTGGAAGTTAGCAAATGTGATGCCCATCTACAAGAAGGGCCAGAAGGAGGGTCCAGGGAACTACAGGCCTGTCAGTCTGACCTCGGTGCCAGGGAAGGTTATGGAGCAGATCATCCTGAGTGCCATCACGCGGCACATACAGGACAACCAGGTGATCAGGCCCAGCCAGCATGGGTTCATGAAAGGCAGGTCCTGCTTGACTAACCTGATCTCCTTCTATGACAAGGTRACCYRCTTAGTGGATGARGGAAAGGCTGTGGATGTTGTCTACCTAGACTTTAGTAAAGCCTTTGACACCATTTCCCACAGTATTCTCCTGGAGAAACTGGCTGCTCATGGCTTGGACAGGCGTACTCTTTGCTGGGTAAAATACTGGCTGGACAGCTGGGCCCAAAGAGTTGTGGTGAATGGAGTTAACTCCAGTTGGCAGCCAGTTACAAGCGGTGTYCCCCAGGGCTCAATATTGGGGCCAGTTCTGTTTAATATCTTTATCAATGATCTGGACGAGGGGATCGAGTGCACCCTCAGTAAGTTTGCTGACGACACCAAGTTGGGCGGGAGTGTCGATCTGCTCGAGGGTAGGAAGGCTCTGCAGAGGGACCTGGACAGGCTGGATCGATGGGCCAAGGCCAATTGTATGAGGTTCAACAAGGCCAAGTGTCGGGTCCTGCACTTGGGTCACAACAACCCCATGCAACRCTACAGGCTTGGGGAAGAGTGGCTGGAAAGYTGCCTGGCGGAAAAGGACCTGGGGGTGTTGGTTGACAACCGGCTGAATATGACCCGGCAGTGTGCCCACGTGGCCAAGAAGGCCAACGGCATCCTGGCTTGTATCAGAAATAGTGTGGCCAGCAGGAGTAGGGAAGTGATTGTCTCCCTGTACTCGGCACTGGTGAGGCCGCACCTGGAACACTGTGTTCAGTTTTGGGCCCCTCACTACAAGAAAGACATTGAGGTGCTGGAGCGTGTCCAGAGGAGGGCAACGAAGCTGGTAAAGGGTCTAGAGCACAAGTCTTATGAGGAGTGGCTGAGGGAACTGGGGTTATTTAGCCTGGAGAGGAGGAGGCTGAGGGGAGACCTTATTGCTCTCTGCAACTGCCTGAAAGGAGGTTGCAGCGAGGTGGGTGTCGGTCTCTTCTGCCAAGTAACAACTGATAGGACAAGAGGAAATGGCCTCAAGTTGTGCCAGGGGAGGTTTAGATTGGATATTAGGAAAAATTTCTTCACCGCAAAGGTTGTCAAGCATTAGAACAAGCTGCCCAGGGAAGTGG
This sequence comes from Phoebastria nigripes, assembly GCA_035582835.1. Lineage (NCBI taxonomy): Eukaryota > Metazoa > Chordata > Aves > Procellariiformes > Diomedeidae > Phoebastria > Phoebastria nigripes. Next base: position 444,086 of record JAYKAV010002673.1, read on the forward strand.
TTAAGTCACCATCCCTGGAGGTATTTAAAAGATGTGTAGATGTGGTGCTTAGGGACATGGTTTAGTGGTGGACTTGGCAGTGTTAGGTTAACAGTTGGACTCGATGATCTTAAAGGTCTTTTCCAACCTAAACAATTCTATGATTCTGTGATTTTATTTAGACAATTTTAGACAAAAATATTTCCAATGAACTTTGCTTTTATTGAGTGATGTGTTTTTGGGGAGGAGTGGTTATTTGATTGTCATTTCGTCAGGTGGAAATATCGGTTCTATTAGCTTGGGGGGATGGTAGGGGGCATTAAATTTACTTTTGTATCTATTCATATTTCTCATCCAAGTTTGATTGATTTCCATGCCTTCCTACTGTGTTTTCTGTCTGCCTTCTCAATGTTTGTCTGTGGTAATTTGGACCATTTTCATTCTCTGCATCTCACTCCCATGCCAACACTGAAGGAAGCATTTCTGTATGGCTTGGTCTCTGTCTTCTGTTTAGATAAAAAGCTCCTAGTGTTTGTTATTGTCCATAAATGAAATGTTTCTTACCCATATCCTGAATGTAGGGTGATATTTATACTATCTCCGCTTCTGACTTATCAATACATTAGAATTAACTTCACACCTTAGTTTTGTTACTTATCTCTTTGTTTTGCACACTAGTGTTAAAGAGTTAGCTTGAAGTGTTTCCACAATATAGCTACTTAAGTTTCCTTAATTATTACCTAATACATGTACTACCATCATTATATAATATTAATAATAATAATAATAATATTTCTTTCTGGGCAGGGAATTATTGTTATTACTGCAACACCTTCTAGTATGATCTTTGTGCTGTGGCTTGTAGTGGAAAGAAGTAATAATAGTGCTGGAAAGGGCCAAAATGCTTGGTTCTTGGAGGTATGCCAAGGGAAATAAATGTATGGTCACCTCTCTCTGCCAGGTAATCTTGCTGGTGCTGACTGGGACATAGAAGAAATTATTCCAGTCAAGTCCCTTTCAGTTGCGATGTTTGTGTTGGCAGAGAAACAGTCTCAAATGCATATTTATCCCAAGAACTAGTATCCTGAAGTTTTGCACTTCTGCTTATTTTTAGTGTGATTTACATGTGAGAGACACAGAAGAAACAGAAGTCAACGTGCCTTACGCAGCCTCTGCCATTCATATACAGATTTAGACAGTTGTTTGCAAACTTGGCTTGTTGCACGTCTGCCCAAGCTTCTTCTGATGAGGAGATAACACCACTCTTGGAAGTGGTTTAGCTTAACGCTGGAAGTTACATTGCTAAGTGACTTTGTCATCAATTTATTCTTTTTCCAGCTAACTAAGATCTTCTGGGAGAAACATGAAAGAAATCAGGTATCAGATGTTCTCCATGGACAAGACAAGGAAATGCACTTAACAGTTTACTTGCTTTCTTTAAAATATTCCTGTCCACTCTTCTAGGTTGAAACAAATCACACTAATTTCCTTCACCTTCCTTGCTTCTTATGGATGAAGAACTTATTCTACTTGTGTGAATATCTTTCATGATGTGTAATTCAGCTCAACTTTTGGCAGTTCTCACATTTCTCAGTCTCAGGTGATATACATCTAGGAATTAAAATCTCTCATTAAGGGCATAACTTTTAGTATTTATTCATCTCTACAGTCACATTACAGAGATCCTTGATCCATATATACATTTAACCCTCAGGGTTTATCACTGGTTCATCAAATTGTCTCAGGAGAATTTTTTTAACATCCTTTCCTATGGATCCTCCAACATCTAATCTTCTACTGAATCTTCATTCACCTGAGCCCTCTTCAGCTAGGTTTTAACACTATGGTGATTCAGAAGCCTCTCCAGGTCACTTCACTTCTCCACTCTTCCATTTGTCACTTAAGTCATCCACATCGCACCTCAGTATCCCAGACACCTGCATGGTGTCAATCTTTCAAGAAAAACTGTTTTTACCTGATTGCGTATCTGTAACTGGAAGTCAAATCTTTCTTAACATAACCAATCCCTGTTGTTTGTTTTTATTTTTTCTTGCTATGCATTTACATTCCTCTCTTGGGAATGGGATGAATTCCAGAGAGATAACTTAAACCTTCTCTTCTTTGATCAGTCTAGCCTAGTGTAGACAACCTTGACCCGCTCCAGTGTAAGTACTTGTCCTGATGCCAAGAACACTCAGTAGGGTCCTCCCTGCTATTTTCAAGATCCTCTTAGTTCCAATCTTGTTTCTCAGTTCTTGTTTTCTCTACATCAGCTCCTGTGGTGGGATTTTAATTTTCTTTTTCCTAATAAGGGCCTCTTCCTGGTACCAGTTCTGGTTTTCTCTATACCAGCTACCAAGGGCTCCTTGGCTGTCCATTCATCTCTTTTTGTTGGACTAAATGTGCTGTCTTCTCACTTGCCAACTTATCTTGTGCTCCTACCAATTCTTTTTCTTCTTCTCTGAAGCAAACCTGTTCTCTAGCTCTGAGTTCTCTCTTTCCCCACGCAGGCTGCACAGGCATGTGTCTCCAGGTTCACTTTCTTGTACTGGAGTTTGCTCTGTAGTTCTGTTATGCAGTACATTTGCTGAACATCGCTATGCCCAAAAGTCAAGAGATCTGTAACTCAAGCATATTGCCRAGAGTTACATCTTCCCTCTCTTGCACATCCTCAGATCCTGAAGTAAAGTCTACCACCATCTTTGGTTACGCTGCTTGTTTATTTGCCTCCTTTTTCATGAGTTCCAGCTGATGACTCTTCAGCCAAAACCAGCTTCCAGCTTGGGTACTGGGGGAGGGGAGGAAATTATATCACTGGAGGTTTTAGTAAAGTTAAAGTAATTCAGCAGACTTGGGCTTTTCTGATAGGCTTTTCTTTTTTTCTTGATGAAGGCTCTGTCAAGCTCATGAATTCATATGTTCTGGAGTACTGAAGCAACTTGAATCATCGTAGCACAAATGCATAAAGTTTTATCTATAGCTTTAATATTCATTATATGTACACTAATTTATATTTCTTTGGGGGGGAGGTGTTAAAAATAACCCTGGGATTTCTTTTTTCCTGCTTCATTTTCTTTCTTTCTTCCTGCTGCAGAAAAACTAGTATCAGGTTAAGATCTATGCAGCAATAAACCTTTGCCACTGGCGGGAATCTAGCAGTCACAAACAATTAGTTCTTTCTGTGAACGGTCCAAGGTTAATTTTAGCCTCCTAAACTGTCTCCTGCCAGATCTGATAAGTTTTCTCCTTTAGCTCCAGCTGTCTGGTCCCTGATGGGATTTGGCTACAAGGAGGATGGCATTATCAGCCCATTAACCATCACTGGCAGGAGAACTGTGATGCTGATGAATATTGATCACCTGTTCCACGGGGTTATCAGATGATGCTGAGTGAACCTGATGCTTGATTGTTTCTGTGGGCAGCTTTTATTTTTTACTGGCTGATGTCACTTCTCTCCCTGGCTCTGCCCGTGGAGGAGAGAGCAATGCAGCAGGGCATCTCTGCTTTTGCCATCAACAGGTTATGTTTGACTGCAGAAAGGGATTGGAGTGAATGCTTTCCCCTGCCTGGGTCAAAGTCCGGATATGACCCATGCAGCTGTCTGACTCCCTTATCACACAGCTTTGCAAAATGTTTTTGTTAGTGAAGCAGGAGAGTCCCAGCAGGTTAGAAAGGATTGGGAATGGACTTTCAGGCACCGGAGGGATCTGTGTGGTACTCTCTAAATTGTGGATGGCTTGCACTAGAGTTGTGACTTAGCTGTGTCTGTGGGGGGTAGGTATAAAAGACGTGGAAGGTCTATCGGTGAGACCCAGCCCAATGGGACAGCAGTGTGCAACCCAGCTTCCTGCAGACACTTGAAATCAGAGGGTGCACCTGGTTGTTTTGTTTTTCAGAGCAGACAATTATGATAAAAAAATCTATATAATGCCAGTGTTTTCTTCCTAGCCAAAGTAATATTACTCAGGGCTCTGGAGGCTAAACAATACTTGTTTGGGGTTTTTTTCTAAAACAAACAGTCTGGAAAAAATAAATATTATATTTCCTTTCAAGATGCAGCAACAGAAATTCTGGGACTAAAACCAGGACCAACAAAATATTTATCAATACATAAAATATTTAGTCTATTAATCAAGTTAAAATTTGATAAACTCTTTATTTTGGTTATTATTTACCCATTTATTTTATTACTTTGGCAGTTGCAATTCATTCAAGAGACATTTGGGGGAAAAAAAAACAAAACAGGATCATCATATTAAGATAGATATTGAACAGATATTTCCTAGGAGTAAGTGGTACCTTGGAATAAAGATGAAAGAAGAAAATGTGGTTTAGTATTACCTTATGGAAAAGAAGAAGAAGAAAAAAAAAAAAAAAAAGAGATGGTTTGAAATATTCCCACTGTTTTGTTGGTTTGTTTTATCTTGCTCCAGTGCATTGGAGAACAGGAGTAGATTTTCTGTTTAAGATAACTGTTTCCCCTTTTAATTCTAAAGTAAATGCCCAATGGATTTTTAAAATTTTAGTGAGATCTGTTGTCATTTAATTTCATAGTTTAGGGGGCACTAGAATAAATTTATGTTTTATTCTTTTTTCCTTGTGCTTTTTCATACAAGCATTTAAAATTTATTGTCTTAATGTGTAAATATAATTTCTAATCACAAAAAGACATAGCATCAATCAGCATTTCCTCAACTTTTTTTATTTCCACCTTGATCAGTGAAGTGGGCATCAGCTCTACCACGGGAACATGCAGGCATGAATGGTGGAGGAAAAGCAGATTGCAGTGTCTGAAATGGAGGTGATTTAAGTGTTGAATTCTTATTTTGGGGAAAAAAAAAAAATCTGAAAAAAAGGTTTTTCTAATTTAGAAAGAAAAGTTAAAGTTTCAGGCCTTTCAGCAGAAGAAATATTTGGAAAGCATAYGAGCTCCAGCTGCAGCCAAAACGCTGTGACCTGTAGGCAAGGCTTTCCTGGTGTCATGGGGAAAGCCTGGCCTCCCCAAAATGCAGAGCGTCGAGAAACAAAGCCTGCCTGTCAAACTTATACCTCTGTCCACTCAAAGCTCATCACAACCAACACACTTCTGCAAGTGCATTTGTTTTGACACATCAGCCCTTTTCGTAAACACTTGATTTTCTTTGAGAAAATGTCTTGTCAAGAGGCTTCGGTACTTCAGAATTTAACCTCAATAGCATTAGAAGAATGCAGAATGGTAGATGAGAAATGGGATAGGAARAGAAACAAACAAAAGGAAAGAAAAGAGAAGAAATAAGTGGGTTTTGTTGGTTTGKTTTTTTTTTTAAGTTAGAGATCAATATCACTTTGATGGTCTTGGTTACTCAGTGAAAATAGTTTGCAGAAAGCACAGAAGTGTAAATTGAAATGCTCAGCCGCCAGTTACAAATGTGTTCCTCTTGACTGCAGATTATTTTCATACCTATAAATTTGAAAACACTGTTTAGCTGGATTTTGCATCTCCCTGATTTTGGCTTTAGTATAGCAAAACAAAAAGAATGCAGAATCAACTAGCACAAAAATGCTAAAACGATGAAATAATTAAAAACTAGTTTTTGTGTGACTTCCATCCAAAACTCTGTTCCCTGCTCTCTACAGAGTGATTTTTCCCAGTTTGTACAGTCTGCAATTTATTATAAGATCTAGTCATGAAGCCTAAAAGCCTGAAAATCACAAAAGATCTGTTTTGATCAGATACCACCCATCATAACAGAAGAAATTAGGAAGAAATCAAGAAAATGTATTTTTGACAGAAATGTAATGGGTGAAAGCTAATCTTCCTTGCACTTCTTGATTTTTGACAGCTGATTTCTGAAGGTATATTTCAGTAACTCTGGTTGGATCTTGTCAACCTCCATGCTACCTTTGTAGAGCTTACATACCTGTGTCCCTGTGTGAGTTTCAAAAAAGCCATACAATCTTCCCAGGATTGCCTAATGCTAGAAAAACTTAATTCAATTAATACTTCCCTTTTTATGCTAGAAGTTTCTTGGATGTTGACTTTCATCACCAAACACTGATTGCCTACTCTGGTGGTGTGTCCATTAGTTTCCTGTCAAAAGTTCTCTTGTAATCTACATTTAGATCAAAGAGTACCTGGACTTCACATAAAACCCATAAGAAAAGGCTGAAATGCTAAATGCTGTTGGTAGTGTAAGTAATTTTGGTAGCCAGCAGCAGTGCAGTCCACCTTGACTAATTGGATGTTCTAGGTTTTACTCTACTCAGAGAGTAGTAGAAGGCCACTCCTCCAATGCACCCAGCCAGTGGGCCACGGGGCATGCTGTTCAGACCTTCAGCAGAAGCCAATCCACCATGCAGATGGGGATTCAAGAGTCCCAGAGGAAGAAAAACAAAAACAAATAAATTGGAGGTCCTGGCTGAGTGGTTAAGGCTGGACATAGGCTGTGCTTCCAGACCCAACACTTTTGAGGGTACATATGTTTGACCATCAGGGATTGAGTACTAGCAGTTCTCGGAGGAAGGACCAGAGCACCAGATATGCCTATGTCCTAGCAGTACATTGTTCAGGATCATCTCAGGGGACGGGACGTCACAGCCATGGGCTGTTCAAAAAAAACCCCAAAACCAAGGAAGCAAAGAAAGTAACAAAACCAAAAACCCCCTACTCTCATTCTTGTTTTGCATTACTTTTTCCCCTCCATCTCAGAACAGGACTAGGCAGAACAAATGCTGGGTATATGGACACACTCAGTATTGCCTACTGGTTCTTGTAAACTCCTTGTGGATGTCACTGGAGTCCAATAGACTAGATCACCCTCTGGAGGTGACCGATCTCTCTATGCAGTCCAGAGGAACACTAAGTGATGCAGACTGGAGCTGTCTCTGGAGAACACAAAGGTGTCTTCCTCGCCTTGTTAATTGTGAGACTGTGGCCAGTAAGGGACCTCAGTTAGGGACCTAAACTACGAGGGCAGAATTCCCTCCCCTCCACTGGTTTTCCATAGCATGGCTAAAAGAGAAAGACAAAGCTGTCACAGTTTTGTTGGTTTCTGAAACAAACAGAATACAACTGCCCTTTGCCTGACTGTACACATTCAAGCCTGTTCCTATACAAAAAACGGGAGCTGTGGCTATACTAATAAAAAAATTCATATCTTCCGGAGTGCCTTACTCTATCTGGGCTCAGTCCAGCTTCCAACCGAGCAGGAGCAATCCAGTCACTCTGTAACAGCAGCATCCACCTATGGCATGATTCAGATTTAGTAACTGTGCTTTGAATTCATAACTGTTTGAATGTGATTTTGCTTTCAAGTGCAAAGAAGCACTAATGTACATGAAGTCACAGGAAAAAAAAACAAATTCCAGAGATGTGATCGGGGGTTATTGTGTCGATTTTGCTCTCTTGTGGATATCGCCCTACTTCAGAAGATTCAGGGAAAGTGCTTGATCAGAAGTTTGTTTTCAGGCAAAAGCTTTCTTGAGCCCTTTGAATTTTGCATTTGGAAGCTTTGAAGTTGTCTCATGCTCTCATGCTGAGCCTGGTAGGGGATGGATGTGCATACTGGCTTTCTTGCCTGTGAATATTCTTAAACCTTACGTATGTTTAACGTTTTTGAAAAGCCACCGGAAAGCCTATTAGACACAATAGTTCAAGGCATAGCTATAGAATATATACTTCAATGTGGCATTACACATCAAAGGGCTCTGATAAAGTAGGACTTTGAAAACACTGATACTGGGCCAAGTAAAATACAGTTATAAAGTAGGACTGTGTTTCTCTGTGACCTCAAAAGTCCTTGTTCAACAGGCAAAAGAAGTGTGCAGTGAAGTGATGTTTGTAAATGAAAGACTGGGACATCCATCAGGATCAATGCATTTTGTAACCTCTTGAAATGTTTTCTAGAGTTTGCAGAACTAGCTCCCATTGTCGTTTCTGATAAAATCATTCATTCTGGCTATGCCAGTGGTGGGCATCTTGGAAGAAAGGCAACAGCTTTCAAACATACATATTGATATTACAGTGCAGAAAAAGGCAGCTGCACACAACTTCTTGAGGCTGTCATTCTGCTACCTGTTGTGCCCCGTTTGCCTTTGGTGGTGGTGAAGCTCAGCACAACCAATTTTGCACATAAATCAGGGATCAAAGTCACAAGTCAAGTGGGCAAGGGGCCACAGGCATGTCACTCACTAATTTCTATTCATTGATGTTAGCATGGTGAAGCGACACTGATTTCAGAGTTGGATATTTCACTTGTTTAACAACAGCCAACGTTTCCTAGCCCTCTCTGCCCGCTGCCTGTTACTGCTTCCTTCCCCTTTGCTGTGAATGTTTGCAGCACAATGTTTAAATTTGGACACAGTGGCTTCCAGTGGGGAAGAAGCTGCTTAGGAGTTAGCTATTCAGTATAATCCTTTGCTTCTCAGTTTGGTGGGGATTACTGGGCATAAGCAATGAGGAAGGCATTGGGAACCATAGGAGTGATTATGTACTGACCACTCAGTGAAGAACATTTCTGAGCTGCTGAAATAAAAGCTACTCTGCACAATGTGTGAGATAGAGCAGTGGAAACTGTGATTAAAACAGTCTCTTCTGAGAAATTAGGAAAGAGCAAAGACAAAATAACTCCTAATAGTATCAAAAACATTGACAAACTGCCACAGAAAGATATAGCTCTAAAGAACAGTTCATGCCTTAGAAAGACATTTGAGAGAAAACACTGACAAATTACAGTACTCTCTGAAGTGCTGGGAGATTTGGACAGAGAGCAATTCTGCTGTCCTACATACGGTGCCATCAGCTGAATAGAGATTCACTTTGAGACTTTTTCAAGTTTTGAAGGTGGAGAGAGCCTCACCTTCCTCCAGGTTATACAACAGCAGAAATCTTTAGTGCGTGTGCAGCCATCAGATCAGACCAGGTACTTGCCTGACAGGCAGAAGTTTCAGGTTCTGCCCCACACATAAAGCAGTGTGGGGCCTTGGACCCTCAGTTTCCTTACCTCAAGTGTCACAGTCTTCTACCAGAAGTCCATCTTGCCTTAAGGAATCCTTCTGAAAACATTTAATTGCAACCATATGTTCCCATTAGAAGCTTGAACAAATCAGCATTTCTTTTGCTTGTCATCAAAACTTTATCACCCAGATCTAATTGCCAAATCTATCAGAAGTGTTTGTAGAGACAACTAAAGGAGTGCATTGCTCATCCTCAATTAAACCTTTGCCTCAATACCAGTTGCAGGCACTGATAATCTGGCCAAAGTAGCTGTGAGTCCTTCCTACTCAAAGCAACCTCAACAGCAGGCTGTGATGGGGTCAGGGCTTGGGAGAAGGCAGGGGAGGGCACGTGTAAAGGCAGTGAAGCACAGGCTATGTGTTAAGGGACTGACCGGCCTCTTTTGCCCAGGGGTCCCTCACCCACATTTGTTGGTTCTTTAGAAAAGTTGAACTAAATCAGAGAGGTAACAAAGCGTTCTCTGCCAAATGACTACAATGGCAGAGTTTTAGCTGACTGCTCAAGGAGAGCTCCCTGATAAGAGCTGTTGTGAGGACAGAGCTGGAAGGTATCTTGGCGGGTGCCAGCCTTAGAGAAGGCTAAGGGGAATGACGGCTGAAGGTTAGGGAAGTTAAGATGCACAGGAACTTTTATTTCCTATTAAGGAATTTCTGCTTCTGCTCAGAACGCTGACTCCAAATGGTAGGATTATTCTGCTCATCAGCTCCTGCTACCGTTATTTCTTTATCCAAATTTGCTTAATTTCTATAGAAAGCAGATGAACTTGTTTTCTCTTGTTCATTAGATTTGTCCTGTGTGATCTAATATTAGACTTACAATAGCTGAAATAATAAATACTTATTGATTCTTTGGCCTCATTTCTGACCATTAATGGTAGCTGCCTTTCATATCCATGGATATTTGTAATTGCTACCCTTACGAAGGCCCCTGGCTATAGCTGTGCTTTCAGGGTGTAATTCCATCTGCTTCATTCATCTCTCAGACTTTAAAATTGTCACATCTTAGTAATCTACTAAACCCCATAAAACCTGTCCATTACCTGTGTCTGCAGCCATAGAATTGCAGCTTTTCCTTCTGCATTAATCATGATCTGCTTGCTTTAGTTTAAGCATCAATAAGGGACAACTTTTTCAAATGGTACTCCACTAATGAAATGTGTGATGCTTACCTATGGAGCAGAAGAAATGAGAACAAAAAGAAACTACAGTATCTGAAATAATGAAAACTTTGGAATATGCAGGTTTTAGTAGTATATAACATCATCTTTCTTTCAAATGATGTTTGATTTATTAATACCAGTACTTTAGAGAAAGAACAATGCCTTGGTAGAGGGTTGAATGTCACCTACTTCAACAGAGAGCTTCTAGGCCCCACGGCAATCAGCTTATCAGATATTCATAAAAGGGGATCATGAGTACATCACTTCACATACACTTTTATAAGAAGCAATATATCTGTTTTAAGGGCTGCATGCATTTCTGTTATTCTGTTGCAGATCGCTTTGAAGTCAGTTGAGAGATTTCTACCAGGATAAGATACTGCTAATTTTGTGTGTAAATAGACAGTGTCTGTCCCATGATCAATAACAAGAGAACCAAAGGTAGTTACAAGCAACAGATGGAGAAAACACGTTAGAGGCAGTCCGGTAGGTAATGAAAAGCAGCAGTTACCACATGCCAGCTGTCTGACTGTCAGGCTTTTGGCATTGCAATTGAGACAAGTTTTGGGGGGAAACTTGCATATGGACAATGAAGTCACTTTGCAGATAAGAGTTTTCTGCCATGCATGGGGAGCAACATGGAAGAAAAAGCATGTAACACATTTCCCAACATGTAGTTTTGAGTAGTGTGATCTCAATTTCAGAAAAATGATCGATATGATGGATAACAAAGATTCAAAACCACATATGATTTGGTATCCTAAGTCTAATTATGATGTGATAAATGGGACAAGGGAATGATGAGATTTTTCAGGAGATTTAACAAAGAAATTATGGCATGAAATGAAGATGATGAATGTGGGAAACTAAAATCCAGGAAAGGATTTTTTGGCAAGGCTGTGAAGATTCAGACAGATTATTTCAGGGGAAATATTAACTGATAAATCACAAGTATCATGGAAGACCTACACTTGCTCCTTTTAAACTTGAACTTTTCCACTGAGAAAATGAAAGAGCAAGCCTGAGGATTTCTGCTGTCTTCATCTAAGTTGATGATATAGACTGAAATAATTAAACCATAACAAATGTTTTTCATATCTTCATATCTCCCTTTCCCACCTGAATAACAAAAACAGCTGAAATTTTGATTTGGTTACTAACAAGAAAATAGAAATGCTAACTAAGGAAATGGCCAAGAAGATGAATTAATCTTTGCCTCCTTGTAGGGGAAACAAAGAATAGATAGAATTGTCTGTTATTTGACTTACAAGTCTAGAATAGTACATAGGTTTCATTTATATCTTATCTTACCATGAGCAGTAACTTGTCAAAGAAGAAGGTCTCTGACGGAATCAAAAGGAGAGGGCAAAAGCTTAAGGGGGAGCTACTTTGCACCAGGGACTCTGAAAAAAAATGACCCTCAATAAATACAGGGGTTTTAACRCTATGCACAGGAGAGCATAGGCAGCAAACCACCCAGCTATAAACTCTCTGAAGCTTTCTCAGATGCTGCCTATCTGTAGGTTTTTCATTCCCCAGGTACACAAGGGCATGTCTACACTTAGGTACAGACATCTTGGCTGGCTCCACCACACTCCCCTGAACACAGGAATGTGGAGATGCACAGTGGCATCCAAACTTGTGATCTTGAAAAACAYCAGGTAACCCTGGAGGCACCTTGTGTGTTTCAGAGTTATGCCTTGTTACCTGTCCAGAAATGCCCCAGTTTTGATGGGACTGGGCATCTCAACACCACGTTCATGCCTAAACTTAATTGCAATACAGAAAGCAGGCATTCCTCCATCCCATAATCCTGGAAGGATTCRTCCCATAAGTGTTCCCAAAACATGTCCCCACAGTGGGTCTGCATCCAGTGCAGCTACAAGTATGCCTTTGAATGCAAAGGGAAAAAGGATGACTCATGCCCCACCTGTTCTGTGTCATAACACAGCGGTCTTACAAAATGCGTTGGAGCCATTCCCACCCCATCCCGAGTGGTTTCCAGTCCATACTGACCTCCTCCCAGGAGAGCATCCATATCAGAAGGCTGTATGCTCTTCTAGGCTGCTTCATCCTGCAGAGAAGGATCCAAGGCTCCTCCAACCATACAAGGAAGTGATGGCTCCCAGCCTACCAGTTTGGGCACTCGCTTACTCTCTACTCCAAACCCTCCAACAGATTTTTTTTTTTTTTTTTTGGTGACTGTTTATTGTAAAACAGAGGAGCAATAATGGAAGCAATAAGCAGGGTATCTGCGTTTCCTTGTTCTACCCCTCTGCGGCTGGACTGTGCAAAACATTTCCAAGACCTGCATCTCTCATCTCGTCTGCTCATGGGTACCTGGCTCCTGCATCTTTCTCTCTGTTTGGTTCTGTAGAATAAATATCTCTAAGCATTTAAAAAAAAMCCCATCCTTATAGATAAACGTTGCAAAGGCAGCTGTGGGTCAGGGCGACTTTACTCCAAACTGCTCCTGTCGCTGTCAAGTGTGTAATCAAGTACTTGAATGGTGATGTTTCTAATGAATTGGTTATGACTTGCTATCAATCAAGATTATGGTCCATGCCATTTGATTGCAAAATAAGAAAATGCAATCTTCAAGGCATATTAAAATGGCTTTCAAATTTTTTTATGCTACTGCAGCAGTGCAGTTAAAACTAAAGCAGGAGAAGCACACACCAGGTTTTATYTCTCAGAAGTACTTTTTGTGAGATCTCCCATCATGCCCTCTAGGATTCTTGCTTTGCAGATCAACAGCAGTGAGAAGACAGGATACGACTTGTTAGCTGCATAATTTCCATTTAAAATTAAAATAGTGTCGGTACTGACTAAGTTGTTCCTGGAATTTATATACATTTCCCAAGCCAACTGACAACAAACTTCAGCTCTGTTATGCTTCTATGATCTTTCCTTCATTAAAATGTGTAAATAAATGATGTGGTAAATTATCTCATGTCTAACTCTTGTCTTGTTATTAATCTAGAGGGAGATGAAGTTCTTAGAACAAGGCAGGAAAGACAGAGAATACAAGATGATTAACTTATCTTCAATTCCACTCACAACAGGATTTTTTTTAATATATGTTTACTCCTTAAAATATGTTTTTCTAATTGCAGAGGAGAGATCCCTTTATGACAATAATCTTTTTTCTTGAAGTGGTAAGGAAAAACACCCTCTATTAGAGGTTTCCACAAATTGAAATTAATCCTGAAGGAGCTCTCCAGAGGCATTACAGGAAGCAAAGGAGKTTTTTTTTTTTACCTGATTGTTTCTATTCTGAAGAAGAAGAAAAAAAACCCTCCATTGCTCCCTCTTAAATAAAAAAAATGCAATTATTATTTATTCATTCCTCATGCAGAAAATTGCTGTTGCCAATAGGCAACTACAATGAAGCACTCTTTGTCCCAAAGAGTTTATAATTCATGTATGCATATGACAGATGGGAGAGGGATAAGGAAAATGGAAGAATAATGGTTACAGAAAAAGGTTCCTGCAGGCCCTTTGGTTTATTTTGCATATTTCAAGGTAATATGACAAATAAACATACATCTGTGTGTATGTTGTATTAAATATATGTAATACAAAATCTTAGCTACAGTCTGACTAAAGCTGTGCATAGATGCTACCTCTGTCAGCCTTATTTGTGGGCAAAGGACTCACGGTAAGAGGGAAGAAGCCGTGAAATAGGGGCAACGAAAAGCCAGTGGAAAAGAAGCAAAGGTTGATGGGGAGGAGGAGGAGGAGCGGGTGGGAAGAGGACCACGTCCCAGGAGCTGGGCTCACAGGACAGGGAAGTCCCATCCCGTGTGGCTGGAGGAAGACCTATGGGCTACATCAGCGGATGTGTGACTTCCCAGATGATGGTCCCCGTTCCCGCTCTTGTGGGGAAGGGGCTCCTTTTCCTCACGCTCCCCAAGAGCCCAGAGCCATCGAACGCTGCCAGCACGCTGGGGAAACAAACTGGGGACACTGAGCTCAGATGTGCCGAGGTGCTTTACAGAAAAGGATCTCATGGAGCGATTGTTAAAAGTTCTTTCAGACAGAAAAATAAATATGTGCTACGACTATCAATCAGATGCCAATTAAATAATACAATAACAGTCGAGTCACATACAGAGCACTCAGTACAAGCTTCTTTGGTGATAGGAGAATGGACAAAAATATTCACACTGGCAGACCAAATGAAAAAGCAAAAATGAAATCCCAGCATCTTTCTTCTATAGTTACACAGGCTTGGCATCTTTCATGAGGAATCTCTTTGCTCTCTTATGAAAGGGAGCGCCTGAGTGCTGGGAAGCCAACCTTCATTTCAGAAAAATACTCCTGTATCAGTGAAAAAGGATGGTTATGCACACACCCCCTGCAAAAGAAAAAAACCTTCCTGGCTATGTTGCCTACAAGARCAGACATTTGCCTTTGCAAAATGACCACATAGTGCCAGTTGTTGGCATTTTAGTTGGCAAAACGTGCACAAGTAGGGCACAGACTCAGAATGGTTATTAGCCCATTGAAAATGTAATGAAAATCAGTGCGCATGGGTGGCTTAAAGATATTTAAACATGATGATTAAATATAAAATGCCTGTAGTTTAAAAGACTGTCTCAGTGGACATATTTAACCTTGTAAAAATTCCAGAGCTACCAGGCTGCTTCATAGCTGTAAAAGAGAAAAGAGCAGATGGTTGTACAGGCAACCGAGGATTGTACAGGCAACCGAAGATCAGCCTGGTGTGACCGGTGGGAAGGTGCAAATAGAAAAGGTGCTTTAGCCTTTTGGTGTCCAGCGTGGAAATAAGCAACAAATGTCACTCGTGCTGGGCCAAGAAGGAGACCTTGACGCCCCTGCTCTCCTACGATAAAGTCACAGCCTCCAACAGGGGCTTAAGAAGGGGACTTGTAACTGAAGTCACCCAGGGCAGAGGGAGGGGACGGGCCTGTCTTCTGGACGTTGGTGCTTCCCTGCCAACCTGAGGTGGGCACCTGTGAGAAACTGCAAATTTGTGACCTCTCCCRCCAAGCAGTCTCTTTGAATACTGGGGTTTTGGGAGAGGGGTCAGGAGAGCGGAAAGGGGAATTGGTGACAGCCGGCTGACTCTGTGAAAGGCTGGGTGTGAACAATAACAACGGTTGCATTTCATGCAGCGGTCTAGAGACGACAGCGTTTGACCAGGCCATGCTATTCCCTGGGTTCCCACCCCCCTGGGGCAGAGGGTGCCCCGGAGGCCCCAGGCAGCTCCTTTCCTACACCTTTGGGCGGCCGTGTCTCTGTACAGCCCAACGAGATGGGAGAAAGGTGCAGCAGTAAAATATCCCCTTGCCTTCAGTTTTCGTTACCCTCTTCGCTGCCCACTTTCCCCCCGATGTTCCTGTTAGACATTTCGTGTTCTCGGAGAGTGCCCGGCGACGCCTTCCCCATCAGAAAGCAGCCGCTGCACAGTGCCCTCCCTACTTTGCTGAGAGCACCGGGGCCAGCCCGGGGAGTGACGTCCAGCAGCAAAACCACAAACGCTGCTCTACCTTCCAGACCCGGGCAGGGGGCATGTCACGSCCCTGGCTGCACGATACGACTGTCAAGCACTTCATAGAGCATGGACACATCTGCGTCCCGTAGACTAGATCCCAGAAGTTAATGGGATCTCTCAGCCAGGGCTGCTGCTGCAGCTTGCAGCCACCCAGAACACTGCAGTCTCTCGCCAGTAAGCCAGAGACTTCTGCATTCACACATGGAATGCTGTAGCAACATCTTTATAAGGGATGGGAGCAAATGACTTCATTCTCTTGCTTATTCTCTTGACATAGATTTTAACAAGATGAAATGGCATGATGCTAAATTAATTTAGTTTAATGGTTTTGATGGTAACAAATGGGGAAAATGGTACAAGCACAGTCCTTTATAATTAGACTGCAATCTTGTGCTTTTCTCCAAATGCTGCAGCCTGTTTCTGAGATGYAGAATAATTTCTGCTTCCAGAGGCCTGAAATTATTTTTCAAGACACAAATCAAAATAATTTTCTCTTTCAGCATTTCTTGTGCCTAATGTTTTTCAATTCTATGCAACATTCCTATAAAGTTATTTATAAAGCTTCTTAGCTTCAACCAGCCCTGCAAAAGCGTTTTGGATATTGCTCAAAACATGTTAAAACATAAAACACTATTAGAAGTGCCCATCAAAGAACTGCAATAGATGCTTAGCTGTTGTGGATAGTATTGATTTCACTGAAAACCGTGAAGCTGATGGTTTAGATAAAATCAGTAAGAGCAACTAAAATGGAAAACTGAAATGACAAAGAACAGTCATAGTTATGGAATTAARTGATTTCTGTAAGCACCTGAAGAATAGCAAAAGAACATTCCCAGATGGTTTCAGGTATAGCAAACATTAATGCAGAGGGCTTGCCAAAGGATGGTTCACTCCTGTCAGTGCATTTGCAAAGGTGGGGTTATTTTAAATAGCGCTGCTCTTCTTTTTTTTTTTTTTTCCAATATGTCATTTTTTTTTGTTTCTGTTTTTAAAAACTCAAATTTTAAAACATATTTGTCTTCAAGTTTTTCCCTCTTTCTGCATTCACCCTTTACTCCCTTCAAGAAAGCAAAATTCAAAGACAGAAACATGAAAAAGCATAAGGGTCATTTTAAAAAACTGTAAAAACAGACCCTCCCATACCAAATCCCTGCCTTCTTTCCCAATGCTTGAACTAAGAGCATGCAGACCAAAAAAAAAAAAAAAAAAAAAAAA
>JAYKAV010002673.1:460972-526163 GCA_035582835.1 Phoebastria nigripes
GAGTGAAAAATATTCACTTCATGGAATTTTTTACAATTTTTGGGAAGACCATTTTTTTTTCCTATACAAATGGTGTAAGAAGCAGATTTTTTAAACTATTTTCTTTTCTTTGTGCTGTAGTGGTAAGCCCTGACACAGCCAGCTAATCAGAGCCCTATTCAGCCAGGCACTGCATGCATTGTGGCAAAGTTGTTTAATTTGGAAATTTGACAGTAAAATAAGGGGTTTTTTTCAGATTGGACAGAAAGGACATAAGAAGGGCAAAACACAAGTCTTTAGAGAGACTCCCAGCAGGCAATTCAAGGGCAACCCTTTCACTGGCAAATTTAATCATTGAATATCGATCCAATTTAGGTTCTGTTGAATATTAGGAGGGAGCAGTCACTTTTATTACATGGAGACAAAGAACTTCCTTCAAATTAAGTGCTTACACTTAAAAACAAGAAGTAAATTATTGTGTCYATCCTGTCTGTTCTAAAAATTCATTCACATGATGTAGCACCAGTTTGCTTGAAATGGGAAATTCTGCTTTTAAGTAATATTGTGACACCTGCAAACGGGTRATGGTTCTGCCATCATTACTAACCTTATCTAAAAAACAAAAAGATTTCTCTTTAATGAGTTTGCAGCTTATTTTTCAAAAGTTTTAGGGAATCTAATGGCCATGAGGGATCTGTGGGTCTTAGCCAAGTCTGTCTGTCTGAATASACCATCGGCATTGGCATTTTCTGGGCAATCTCTCTACTGGCTTGAATTGACTTTTAGATCTAAACATTATTAAGTTAAYGAGGGAGGGGAGTTGTTGTTTGGGTCTTTTTCCCCTTCTAAGGCTTCTGTAGAAATGAAACCTGCTGCTGTGCAGAGASCCAGCATAAGGTGCATTCCTTACTTGGTATTCTTGACTTCCATCCTGCTACTGCCCTGCTCCAAGGATTAGCATGCAATTTTTTTGATGCATTGGCTTTCTGCTGATCTTTTCCTTAGGGACAACCTTCCTGAATAAAACTTTTGAAAATACAAGGAGGAATGGTCTCCTTTCAAGGATCAATGACAATTCTAAAAAGACCAGTAACAAATTCTTCTAGGCTGCTTGACTGCACTAGAGAGCATCTGACTCACTTCAGGCTACTACTTTTTGCTGAATAATTTTACATGCAAGTTATTTTAAATGTGACCTACAGTCTCCCAAAGCACCACAGGCTCATCTGCTCTTATATTATAAACATCCTGTTTCTTGAAGACAACATAGTTATGCAATTTTTGAACCAGGATGAAAAAAAAGTTGATGCAAATGAACTGCAAATGCAGCTACTGTATCACCAGAGGAAACCTTACAAAAATAGGTAGACCTGATCATGTCAAATGCGAGGCAGTTGTTTACACGCGGGGTCTAAGCACTAAAATTTGGCAGTGTAGAAATTGGAAGTGCCAGCTTCTCTTTCCGAACGTGCCTTTAACGTGCAGCCTGTGTTTCTCTATGTAGGAGACATTAGCATGTTTCTAGCCTCAAGAAAATGATATAGGGGAACTTGGATATTCACTGCAAATTATTTCCTCACAGTACAAAGGTCTGGGATTTTTTTGGCACCAAAGTACTGCTGTGCTACCCTGTGATTTGCCTTTTCCCCTCAGTAATTCAGAGTGACAGACTTTTAAGCAGAATTACATCCCCCTAAGCAGTTTCCCGTGCTCTGGAGATGGGCAGGACAGCATAGGCAATAAGGAAACAGGACTGGAATACAGACGTGGCTGTCCTTGTTGTTTGGCATCCACACAGAGATAGGTGTTCAGCCTTTATTCCAACAATGAAAGAACACTCTGTGCTCTCCGTGCATTTTATTTCTGAGGCAAAACCAGTATGTTTGTGAACACTCATAAAAGGAGAAGCAGGTTTAGAAACGAAACCCTGAATAGACCACTGTTTCTCAAAGGCTGAAGGTTGCTATTCTCGTGAGATTGGACCTTTAAGGCAGCTCAGCTCTTTCACAAGCCTATTGTTGCTATGCAAGAATGATCCCATTGTGGGCACATATTTTATCCAGTCCAATCCCTTATGTCTGTGCTATGAATTTATAAATGAGAAGCAATATAGCAATATGCCTTTCTAAAGAGTTTCAGAATAGAAAGTCCTACTGTCACACATGGCTGTAATAGAACAAAAAGCTCTTTTTGAGCATCAAACCTGCTGGAGAGTGAGAAAGATCTGTTGTCTTTTAGGCACAGAATGGTTAACATGTAGCCTGGAACATGCCATAGATATCTTCCTGCAAAATCAGTATGTCTATAGGGAAGATAACTGTGTACTTTTATGACATTTATTTATACAAACACTTTCCATAGCTGTAAGAAAGAGGAAAAGGATAAGCTTGCAGATATCCAGAAGCCCATACATGGCACTCATAGACATTCATTATTAAAGAACTATTAAAAGTTTTGTGTCATTTGGGATGTATGTTCTGTGGCTTGTACATACTATATAAACAGAAAATAATATCGCAGTAACAGATTATGCACTGGCATAGCTCCATCCACTTCCATGGCAGGACTTACCATTTATAAAATGGTAAGACAGGTCAGACTCTAGCCTTAAATCTTTTCCTTCCTTGCTTCCTGATCTAGGATGCTACAGTCTTTCCATGATGCTCGCCAACTATCTGAGAGAGTGGCGAGAAGTGCAACAGAGAATTCATAATTAGCCTCTGTGGCTCTATTGCCAACAACCCTTTAAATGATCAAAGATTCTTTCTGAAGAAATTTGGATTTTGCCCTTGTTGCAGAAGAAGAAGGATCTCATTCTGCTCATAAAATTTAGAAGACTGTGTGTTATTAATTTATTTTCCTTTTTCTTACAATTTTTCCATGCTGCAGCATAAGATTCAAATGTGAACTTGCTTATGGTCAGGCACACCATGGATTTTATTGCAATAGCACAGAAAGGTCACACATGGAAAAAAAGAGCAGGACTGGTGCAATTGGCACTGAAGGACCTTCCACAAGGAAAGGATTAACAGAAACCTCTGAGGTAGATCTCTGGTTTTGGATGGAGAACATGAAGTCAGGCTCCCATGCCCAGGTCTGATCAAAGACCCTGGTGCCTCATCGTCAATTTTGAGGCCCCTGCTCCTCCAGAGTTGAATCCAGTGCTCCGAGTAAGCCTCTGTCATGGGGAAAATTTGGTACCTTAAAAAGGGAACCAAAAAGGCCAGTTTGTTTGAGGCAGGAGCTGTCTAAAAGTTTGCATGAATGAAATGTTGAGCCTCATCTCCCAGGTACCTTATCCAGTTCTGCATTGAGATGTCTCTATTCCAGATATGCAGCCCAGAACACTGTCCTGAAGGTTAAATGCTGTTACCCTTTACTTTAAAAGGCTGAGAAAGKCATACTGCTAGATTTCGTTTATGTGGTGGATGCAGTGCTAGGCTAGTCTTTTTTTTATAATGCTGGAATCCTTAGAACCTTGATGCTAGAGTGTCTCACCTAGACTAAAAGTTAGGCAGGACAGATCTTCTGTTGTATTATTAACACAAAGTTCAAGAACCATGGGCTGGGTTTTGACTGTTCTTAGTGTACTTTTCCCCTCTTGCTCCAGACTTAATGACCAATTGAAGATAAGGTACAAAAAGATAGAATCTAGTATTTCTCTTCTTGAATGAGTGGACCCCAAGCCACGCTTTCTCTGACCCATAGAAGTTTGATTTCAGTTCTGTGTCTTCAGCTGCAAGCTGCCCACCGCTCCGCTCCTCTCTTCTCCTTTCCAAAAGGACAAACTTTCCCATCAGGGTACTCTGCAGGGACATGTGGACTTCATAGTCTCAGCAGGCACTTCAGACTGGAAGGGACTTCTGCAGGTCATCTGGTCCAACCCTCTGCTCAAAGCAGGATGAACTTCTCATCAAGATAAGGTTGCTTGGGCTTTGTCCAGCCCAGGTTAAAGTAGCTCCAAGCCCTTCTGGGCAGCCTAGTCCCTCTCAGAAAGTCACATACTTCTTGGTCCTGTCAAGATACAATAGGTCTGCTCTGAGACTGCCTGCCTGCCTTCCTCCTTGGCAGGAACACCTAGAGTGAGATTCATCCTGCCTAAAAGCTGGATGTCTGATCTTGACCTCAGAGGCCTTCAGTCTGTGACAAAGAAATAGGTGCTCTTAAAAGTGAATTGTGTGCCACCTCTCTCCCCTGATTATAGAGGTAGCAGCCAGCAGAGTTGCTATTTAACTCTTAGAGGAAAGCTCCTTTCCCAGGTTCAGGGGTTTCAACCTAGGCCAAATGAGAGGAAGACACCAAGAACTTTGGCTTGCTTGAGAGCAGAATGTGGGCAGACACATAATTCAAGGTGGCTGAGGAACTTCTAAGCTATTTCGGTGGAGTAATGTGGCAGCAAATTGGAGGAGAGGATCTCAGGATCACAGTTTTGAACTAAATCTGAAATTTGAAAAAAGACCCAACTGACCCAGTGTTGAGCTGTAGTTTGCTTCACCATGTTTACTTAAATGACTGTTAGTCACTGAAGCTTCTTTTTTTCTCTCAGCCTCAGAGGCACAGATCCAGAGAGAATATGTTTGCTTCAGTTCTCTCTTTCAAAGATTATGCTAAGAAGATCAGGATAGTCATTTACAAATGCATCAAGCAAACAGAACATGTGAGGAATTTACTTCCAAGACAAACAGGAGGTCAGGAATAATAAGAACCTCTCACTCTCTTGCATTAAAATAGTGATAAGCAAAAGGTGTTGCTCTCCAGGCAGCAATGTCTAAAGTAGCCTTTCAAAACAAACAGAAGGTTTCCACCTGTTTACTTCATTTCTTCAAGCTGCTTAGCTGGGATTATATTCTGTTTTCTTCTGCAGCTGCCTTCTCCATGGTCAGTCTTCTCCCTGAAGATTTCCTTTCTCCTTCATATCTTGCATCATTCATATTTCATTACCCCACTCACTGTTAGAAATTGCTCTGTCCTATCTCTTGTTATGTTCCTTAGCCAGCTTATTTCTTTTCTGCTTTTGTTTTCTGCTCTGGCTTTTCCCACTTTCCTATTGCAATCTTGCCCTTGGTGAGCTCCTGTCTACCTAAATACTGTACCTAAACACAGCCAGGCAAGATGTCCCTCTGGGAAACTGCAAAGACTCCTCCACTCTCCACTGACTCTATGGTGAGCGATGGAGTTACTGAAGTTCAGAGGACGGTTCCACTAGGAGCCTAAAACTTAGAAGCAAGCTGGGCGAGTGGGACTAATATTTCTTCTCTTACAGATTTTTTGACATTTAATCCCTTCATTCTACTCTTTTTCAGTTGTATCCTCTGGCTTTCTCCAGATCTTTTTCTCTAACAGTTCCTCCATCCCTTTTAAGGCTGTGCCTGCACAGACAGCAAAGCCCCTCTCAAACTTGGACTGGTTTGAAAACCTCACATCTGAACATAACACCTTCTTTCTTTGAAGCATTTCTGTTTCAGAGCTTCATCTCTGGCCCTGCAGCAATACGGGACACTGCAGGAGAGCAGAGTCTCCGTACTCTCTGCTACATTCCTGCGTTGGAAAGGTAACCTGGATGCAGTAAGAGCATCTCCTAGTCTTCCTGGGTTCACATAAAAGTCAGGCACAGAAGTGAAGCCTTGATGTAATAAAAGCTGCTCCATCATTTTTTCCCTCTCCCCAATGCCATCTATTTTGCCCAGTGTTAGGAATGACCTAAACTCCCATGTCCACTCCCAAGGCCATTTCTGAGCTGTTAGTCTCTACCTTTATGCCTACAGACATATTTTCTTGTCCTGCATCCACGCACAGCAGAAGTTAAAAAGGCAAAGTCTGTCTCCAAAAAATATCCTCTCGTCTGAACTCATATGGCCTGTGCTGACCAACAGCAGCTCACCACTCACTACCCTCATCCTTGCACACAAACCTGCTGAAGGCGAGCAGGGACACCAGGAGCTCCCTGCCAGTCCAAGCTTCCCAGAGTCCCTGCCAGCAGCACAACTTGCTCACTGCAATCTGCACCTCATCAGTAATTTCTGAGAACACAATATCGAGAAAATAATCTACCACATATCAGGAAGTGTGGGAGGGGAAGAAGTATTTTTATATAAAATTAGCCAAAAAAATCCTCAGAACTGCTTGACTGAAGTCTGTAGGAAAGCTGAAGGAGTTTAACAGCGGGAGGTTTCCCCAGTTCTTGGAAGAGAGAGCACCAGGCCTGCACAGCATCCCGTATGGCTGCTGGGGATCTGCTAGCCCTGAAAGAATCACCTGCACTGTGATCAGGACAAATGTGTCAAAACCCATGTTGTCTGGACATGGATTTAAAGCACTCGAAACCAGGATGTGAACTCAAGAGCTGCTAAACTCAGTTGTTCTTACCAGACTCTACTCCCGCCTTTTTGGTTTTGGGTTTTTGTTTGTTTGGTTGGTTGGTTTGGTTTTTTGGTTTTTTTGTTGGGTTTTTTTGTTGGTTTTTTTTTCACTAAGAGCTGTCCATGCTGCTGGGAACACTGCAAGGAAGGTTAATCCAGACACTTAACACTTAACCGTTTACGGGCTGCGTACAGGTATGAGGAATGAGAAAACACTGCAGACAGAGAAGGGCTCAATGGTCTGTTCGAGAGCAGCCTTTTAGCATGCCAGAAATCAAGTTCCCTTGGAAAGAGAGGGATCCCCAAAGCAGCAGTAGGGGATTCCTCTGTTCCCTTATTATACTTGGACGCTGAGCTACAGCACAAGCCTCTATTGTGGTTTAAAGCTARAGTGTCTTAATTGCTTCCTGAATTACACTTATTATAGGAGCCTTGATTAATTTCTCCTTTCTGTTGCAATTCAAGTCAGTGCAAGAAGTTTTTGCTAGTGGCGGGCTTGCCCAGGGCTGTCATTCTTAAAAACCCTTCAACAGTCTTCATAAGTAACCAGCATTCACCAGAAGGCAAACTGCACTCTTTAGAAACGCATGATGTTAAATGTGTCAAGGAATTTAGGTTTGCAAGAAGCCACTCAGGTCATCAAGCTTAGGTCCGCTGCTGTGTATATACCTGTCCCCGTTCTAATGGGACTCCAGTTTTAAAAATACTTCAATTTCTTTAATCCCCCTAATCCTGATAAAACTATTGCTGAGCCGTAACCCCGGATGGTAAGAAAATTTCTATTGCTGTTCAGCCTAATTCATTCATCACTGAATTGTTCCTCTTTGTGCTGCCACCACCRTCTGTCAGCTTAAACAGTCCTTTTTCCCATGGTGTTTACAGATAAGAGCTAGAGTCTCTCCAGAAAGAAACAGACACTGGGCTGTTTTAAAGAGAGACTCCTATACCCACTGCCTGGGATGTATTTACACACCTAACATCTGGATCTCACCTAACACAGGTGCTGTTTGTAATTACAGCTGTCTCATGCTCTGTAGGAGCAAAGAGGGGAGGAGAACAGGCACATAAAAGAATGCAATGGCCATCCCCTGCAACAGTTTGGCTTTCGTACTGGTTTCATCCTTCTGCCAGGGATGTTTCTGTCATTTTTGAGGAGCTCAGTTTGCTCCTGGTGATCCTTTCCACGCTCTGAGAAAGGAGAATTTCTGATGCCCAGGGCAGGCAGGTGCCTTTCAGCCCTCTACCAGCCACTGCCCTGCGCTGCTTTCCCAACGGGTGAGCAAAGTATCTCAGACCTGGCTACTCCGGCACTGCGCTCCAGCAGGGCATTCCCTGGTTTTCTCCTAATGAATATGAATTAGCAAGGTTCAGATTTGAAAACAAAACAAACAAACAAAACCTCTAAAATAGGACAGGGATGAACACTGTAGTATCCAAATATCCCACCAAAAAACTCCTGCTCGGGACTTGCCTAACCTTACAAGCACTGGAAGCCTCCCTGTCTCATCTGTGGTACCCTCAGGTGCACAGAAATCTGCTGCTGTGCGCAACTGGGGCTTTCTGCATCTTGCTGCTTTGCTACTATGTCATCTCTCTTACCCAGGAACTAGGCAGAGCCATGCTTAAATCTTCTCACGATCTGAACTATATTCTGTACTCTGAGTTCTTGTAAGGCCCGTTTGTAGGGCTGGGACCCCCACAACAAGCACTGGGACTGTTTTATTCATAAAATACCAACCCATTGCCTCTTCAGTGCTCAGGGAGTGAGTCAGGTTCCCCCCCTTTATCCTCCCTCCCCCAATTAATTGCCCTCTTTCCAGGAGCGTAGCACAAGCAGTGAGGGATTAGCTGCTCTGGGTGGGCAGTCTCCTCTTATGCAGCCAGCGCTCAAGGTCTGCCAGGCTGCAGAGAGACACGAATCCAGGAGAAAAGCAAAGCAGTAAGCCTGAGCCTCCGCAGCCTCCTGAACGCGCATGCACCTACAGCAGGGAGGTGCCAGCCCTGCTGGCTCCCCCAGTCCGGCATCATCTCAGCCCATGTTTAATTTAAGCATGTGCTTACTTTCATTGTTACTAAGAGCATTTGCACGCTACATTACCCACATCTTGCCCCATCAGCCTCACCTCATCTACAAAGCAGCTTTTTTTATTTTTGTTTCATCTCGAGCAATATCCAGGCCACCTAAATCCCATGAAAACATCCCACCCCTGTTTCCTCTGTGCAACTATCTCCATCCCCTGGGATTTAAAGCTCTTGCCTTCTTTGGCCAAGAAGACTCCCTCAGGCCCATAGCTGTCAGTCAACCTTTCTCTCGAGCTACCCAATTGATTAGCATAATGAAGTTAAACTGAGAGCAATTGC
The DNA here is from genome assembly GCA_035582835.1 of Phoebastria nigripes. NCBI lineage: Eukaryota > Metazoa > Chordata > Aves > Procellariiformes > Diomedeidae > Phoebastria > Phoebastria nigripes. The sequence goes on from JAYKAV010002673.1 coordinate 469,672, forward strand.
TCTCAAGATCAGTACTTGTATTTTTTTAGTCCCACAGAAGGGCTTATGAGCAGCAAGCCTGCCTGTTTCTTCCCACAGCCATACCAGCTGTTCTGGAGAATGACATAGACCTCATCTCACTCTGGTTTGTGAGCCCCTGACAGCTACAGGGGCTCATCTCAAACACACAAGTAATTGTCAACTGTGTTTCGTAACTTGGGATGCATTTTGGAGAAGGTAGATGGAAGAGATGGCAAGAGGAAGGTATTGTTTTGCCTAGCAGAGGGGAGGTGAAAGGCAGGCCAGCTGTGGGTAATCAGGGTGGAAAGCTGCTGCTGTGCCATTTTAGAATTGGCAATTTGCAATCGGGAGAGACATTTTTTCTATCCTGCCAGCTGGAGGCTCTTGGCAAAGTGGTTATGTTTTTAGAAGCTAAACAAATTCATCTTTCTTGTTTTTCCCCAGAGTTTTGGATTTTACCTCAAGAGGTTTGATCTAAAGCTTTTTATCGCATCTGACTAACAAAAGACTTATTAAAAATGAAAGAGGACACAAGAAAAATAGGAAGAAGTACAAGTGTTCATCTGTTTTCAGCAAATCAACTTTTTGAACATATGAAATCTAAGTGGTTCTGAATGTATTTATTTTCCATTCATGAAATAAACAATTTTACACTAACATACAGTTACCACTCCAGTTTATGTTCCTGTAAAGATGTGCAGAGCTTTGAGTTGTCTTGTAGCACTGTACATAATCAAGTACTTGCAAGTAATACTTATCATATTTATAATACTCTGACAAGGGGATCATTCTCCCATGTCTTCTCCCAAAACTCTATGCCTCTTATCCTTAGTGAGCTTTGATGTATGGTTTGAACTTGTGGTATACGACTATTTTTTCAGCAATATAGGGTTAGTTTTGGGTTTCTATTTTAAAACATGTATTTTAATGTCTCTATTATTTTCCCCTGGAGATTATGCAGACACAATGATTTGCTGACGAAAATGTGTTGAACTAAAAGGCTTAAAGTTTAAACATATCTTTGGGTTAGTGTTGGTGTTTATGACAAACTTTCAAACATGGAGACCATTTGGCTTGGTCTTTTTTGCAGATAAAAATTAGCCCTCCAACTCGTGCTGTGTATTATACCTACCTGGCTGTGATCTCAAAACATCTTTGTCACCTGTCCCACATCTGCAGCACAACACACTGTAGCCCTGAGTCAGTAAAGCACAGGCTGAAATTTGAGCACATGCGTAAAAGCAATTTACTTATTAGAATATGCTCAAGCACACGCTTTTATACTAAAGTGTTTTGCTGAACTGGCGTGATGAATAGTCTAACTGCAGTGTCCCAAAACATCTGCTCTCAGGAGAATTAGGTCATGTAGATTTACAGAACTTCAGGGAAAGGAAAAAATTACAAATTCAGTCTAACCTATTACCCAGACCTTTTTATTTGCTTTAGAAGAACACAGGATAGGAAGGTATTTGCAGGATCAAAACATTAATAAAACTACTTCGCAGATATTCAAGTTTGAAGGTTGTTGTTCAGATGACATGGTGCTTCCTCCTGACCTCAGAGCCTTTGAAATAAAATCAAAATGATAAATGATTKTGCATGAATTTTCAATGAATTGAGAGGATGATATTTCAAGAAGGGCAACACCCACAATTTGACCTTTTCAGCTGTACTGAAAACAGCAGCCACTTTGTGTTTACCAGCTATTGTGAAATTAAGGTTGAACAAGCATGGAAACAGTCTTTCATTTTAAGAGGAGGTAAGTCACACCCCCGAAGAGCTGGGCCCAAATTTCCCAAGTCCTGTGACCCTGAGAGCTACTCTTCAAGGGCCTATTCAAAACTGAGATATGAACACATCAGGGATATGAAGTGCTTGGTCTGATTAAGATTTGGATAACTGCTCTTTCATTTTTGCACTTTTCCAATGGAAACACATTGCTGCTAATTTCCTTCTCCTGTTTTCTTTTCATGCAGCCTTCATAGCTGAAACAGGTGGAGGGAGAGGAGATAAAAAAATCAATCATATCTGCTGTATCTTCCTTTCTGAGTCTTCACGGGCCCCAGCAGCGTGATGTGGAAGGAAGATTTCTGTGCAATGAATCCTCCCCTACAGTTCAAGTCGTCAAGTCACCTTTGTCAAAAGAAAAATCTCTTCAAAGCACAATTGCTAAAGATGTAGAAATTTATTTTCAGAACAGAATGAAAGACATGTCTTTCACTAAAGGCCTCTTCCCTGAGCTTGTTTCAAAAAACTACTTCACTGCAAAATGCTGCACCGTCTAAAGCGAAACAGTATGAGGAACACAGCCATATTGATCCAGATAACTTCAAACTTGAATATAATTTTTCTGTTTACAAAGTATTTAAAAAAATTAGTCTGCTGTTATTTTTCATGTTCTGGAAAATTGAGTATTTTAAATTTTTAGTATTAATATTTCCATTGCCTTTTTAACATTATCTAAATTAAACCTTTGATTAGACCGTTTCGATTTTCCAAAAGAAATACTTCAGAACCTGTGTTCTGCAGGAAATACCCACATCTTGGGGTGTTGTTCACACGCAGGATGACAGCTGTACTTTTCAGTATTTCCTGGAGAATGAGCTGGTGGTAAAATGCTTTCTGCTCTACAAGAAGACTGGTGATAAATGCAGTAACGGTTATTGTGTATTAAGTAAATGTGGTATGAAATGTGGCTTAGAGTCCCATAAAACAGATGGTAATGATCCTCCTCCTAACAAGCAGAGAAGCTGTGAATTTGCAGCTTGAATTCAGCGTCCAGGAATAAGACCCAGCAGGGCAAGAGGAAGTTACGATACTGCGATCACAACTGTCATGCCAAGTGGATGCACGGAACAAAACTCGTTTCGATCAGCTTTGGGAGACATCTCCCACCTGCACAGAGGGTTGCATAGAGAAGCTGCATATGAGAGAGAAAGAGAGGTTAAAAATGAAGATGAAGAATTAGATTTTAAAAAAAAAGKTCTCCGAGAGCCTAATCTGCTTTTCTAAATCACTGCTAGAGCCAAGGTTTGGAGCCAAGTTGCTGAAGCTTCAGCACTGTGCTGAAGTACTGTGTAATTGCCGCGGATCTCTTCACCTCACAGGTGCAGAAAAATATGCATTTATACAGCTAATCCTGGCTGGGATGAGAGAGAAACATCTTCTGGGAGATTCTGTCAGAGTGATAAATAACAGAAATAATTTTTAAAATGAATGAAATGACTGATTTGTTGTAATTAGTTATGTTCCAGATAAGGCAGGTCACTGCTTACTATTTTATCTATGGCTTTAATTGCTGAACTATGGCATGTTTTCATGATGTCAGTGCTTCGACTCTCGGTCCCTGTTGCACCTCCTGACTCAACAGGTCCAAAATCCTTTCAAGCACTCTTTAGTGCAGATTTAGGGTTTTAACAGTGGAAATAAATCACAATAAAAGAAGTGTTCAGCATTCTATTAGATCATGCATCTTGAAAAAAATGAAGTGGGTTGTATTTATGGGATAAGACTTCGTGGGTCTGAAAAAGGCTTATAGAGTCTCCGAATCTGAGCTTCTCTATGGTGCCTCAGGGAAGAAGGTCCATATGGCCTTGGGGTGCAGGAACAGAGAAAAAATAAACTGAGTAGTGAGGCTATATTACCTGTGTATATCAAAATCAGCTGTTAAGATCCCAAAAGCAGGAAGGAAGTTGAAAAATTGGATGAGATTCACAAAGAGACAAGAAAATGATTACAAGATGTAAAACACGACTTCTAAGGAAAGATTCAAAGACTTAATCAAGCTAGGTTATCAAAAATATGCCAAGAGATGACTTCTTCCCTGCCTGGCCATCTCCACCAGGATCAGAACATGGGTTCTTCAGCCCAGCAGAGAAAGTGTAAGTAGACCAAATAGCTGGGAGCTGAAAAGCTACTCTGATTTGGATGTGAAATAAAGCTCAGGTTTTTAAGATGAGGGCAATTTATGGCTGGAAAGAACATATCCAAGTTGCTCTATGTTTCACCTGAAAATTTTAAACAAGGACTGATGACCACCTGGAAGAGACGATCCAGTTCAAATCAGAATTAGCTGATCTTTGTTGTGCAGAAGATCAAACCATTAGATTGTTACGGTGCCTTTTGAGCTAAGAAACTATGAAAAAAAATCCCAGAAAAGAAGAACTTTTTTCTCAGGCAATTTGATTGCAGGTAGAGCTGGCTGAGCCAACTAGAGCTCGATAATATACAGGCGCTGGACATTTACCTTAGACTACTTGTCTATTTTCCTCCTCTGGCCAGTCAGAGAGATGGCATCATGACTCATTTCACACTCAAATAGGTCAGAGGAATTGTCCCATAGAAGTATTATACTCACTGACCACAGATGGAGCCTGACTGGCTTAAACTTTCTATCCTGATTTTAGATGATTTATTTTAAGTGAGATGAATGCTACTCTCTTTTCTCAATATACCGTATCAGTGGAATTTTTAGATTGCACATTTTTTTAGATTAATCTCTTTGAGACAAAGAGAAGGCTTTAATGTATCAATAGAAGCATGAAGGCGCTTTCACTTCAGAGATAATGTTCTGAGGCATTATCAAAATTAAATGATACAAGGTTTTTATAGCTTCTTCTGCTATTAACTTACGTGTCTTTCTACAGTGATTCTGGGATGTCTCATTAACTTCAGCAGAGCTGTACAATGTAGTTAAGGGAAAAGTTCTGTGCAAATATTTTACATTAACTTTCTTGAGCACAGTCTTACTTTTCTTGTAAAGAACCGAGACTGTCTTCAATGGAAGTTTTCCCCAAGAAAAGAGTGCAGGATTTGGCCCTTAGCTATGCTGTAATTCTTAAAAGGAATTTGGTATTTTTCCTTCAGTATTGTTAAAAAAGCTTTAGATACATCACAGATCTTGAACATATGCAGATCAGTATGGACTAAATAATGAATTCCATAAATGTGGGCAAACTGGAATAAATCTTGTTACTAGTTTCAGAAAAGGGAAGATAAATAATAGATGAAATGGATCTGCTTTGTTGCGAACTTTAACAGTGATGTTACTTGAGCTCATTTTGAGAGTTCAAGCAGTGCAAAGATAGAGGGGAAGGCTATGTTTGTTGGTCTATGTCCTCTGGAAAGGACATAAGCTTGCTTACCACCTTAATGTGTCTTACATTCTGTCTGTGAAGAGGTGTCCAGGCTTAATATCACTCAAAAACTGTCATAGCCTGTTTTTGGCCCTTTTTTTTTTTCTTTTCTGGGATTAGGAAGTCTTTCACTTTAAGGTGTTTGGTTTCAATCTAGACAGTGTTTGTCTAAATAAATGATGGTCACTACTACTTTTTGACTCTTCTTGATTGCCTGTGTGAAAGGAATTCTTGGCTTGGGTCCATTTCCAAAGGGAGAGATGCTAACAAGGGTTGATGGGTACAGTATGGAAGCCAATAACTACACGCATCTGGAAACAGCACTCTTGGCCACCGGTCTGTTTTCTTCCTGACAATGCTCACAGCATTGTCAATGTTACCACAGAGGATTGCTGAAACACAGAGGTTTTGTTTTAAAAAGGAATAAAATTACCTTCAAAACATTGTTCATGATAATGGCTTATCTGTCTTGCCTGGCCTGATGTTGTGCAATACACTTCACATTTTGTACTGACTTCTTCAACTATTTCAGATTGGTCAGTGTCCTCAGCCTTCGTGCTCTTAAAATCATGTATTTTTATCTTATCTGTGACAGATTTCATGTTAACTCCACTGGAATCTGATTTTGTCTTTCCATGGAGGCAGCTGGAGCATAAACCATGTCATATAATGAGCAAGGACAGTCTAAGGCCAGAACTGTACAAGAGCCAAAGCTTGAATAGCTTATTTAGCATCAGGATTTAAATATCTGACACGTATTCTTATATTTAGGGCTAACGCTACCGTGCATTTGGAAGAGGCAGTAGCAAGCCTGATGTCAAATAATGAAGTCCTTTGTTTCTATGCTATACCACTTCTCACTGTGTACTAAAGTAATTGATAGTTGTCCAAAAATTAAACTATGAAGTTTAAATATGTATAAAATATCATTGCAGAAGTGTGTCCAGAGGTTTCACATTTAGGGCTTAAAATCAATTTTGAGCTGGAAGTAAGTATGCAACTACTTTATTATGTGCGAATAACAGTGTATTCACACATGAATTGCAGCACTTACTCTTTCAGTACATAATTAATTTCCCCACAGTGTACTAATAAACTAGTTAATTAATGAAAAAGTTAACATTCTTCCTAAGAAACTTAGGGCTCTTTGTCAGCACATTATTTATTTCCTGTGCAAGTTCATTGTTTAAATGACATCGTCTTACCAAATTCCTAGATAACTACATTCATTGCAGTACGATCTAGAATATTTATTTGAACTATCCTTCAAAACAGTATTCATCTTTTTTGTCCTTTTTTAAGATTAATTTTTTTTTTCATGGGAGCTGAAAAAGAAAAGTAATCCTTTTTAAGAAAAGAATAAAATATTGGTTTGAAATGGCTTCACTCCCTCACTGAGGGCAATAGGATCACACCACAGTGGCCCTTAGTAGACGTTTCTGTTGATCACGGTGGCCCTTAGCAGATGCTTATGTTGATCTCAGACTTGAACTGGACCGTCAATTTTGTGTGCCTTTTTGAGACTAGGTAAAGTCACCTAGATTTTTGAATTAAACATTAGCCTGGGTGGAGTACTGGCATAGAAATACCCATTTTAGAGGTTGTGAGCAATGGGTCACTCTCATACTGATCAAAATAAGTGCTGTCTCTTTGGATGTGAGGGAGAATCTAAGTATGACTTCACTGTGACTGACCTACTTTGCTTAGGAGCCTACCTGACCTCCTTGCCAGGCATCTTTTCAGAGGCATCTTTTCATTATCTTCAGATGTCAGAGCTACGTGTTCCAATATGTAATTACTCTCACAGAGAGAGGATCTGTTTTCATGTTGGAAGGTTAATTTGTCTAACTTCAATTTACAATTATTGGAGCTTGTTTTGCCTTTCTTTGCAAGGTTAAAAAGCTCTCAGGTATTTTTTCTATACGTATGTACCTACTGCAAGGACTCAAGCCATCTCTCAGCCATGTCTCCAGTGAAGTGAAAGAAAGGGCTTCTCAGATCTCCAGAAATTCCATGTCCTTGAAATGTGAAAAGTAAATCAGCTCTTACCATTTCTGTGTGCAGAAGTAAAATCATTGTCCTCTTTCTATGTGTTTCATATGTATTTTTTTTCCTAATAGATATGCTAAGGATTATTTTGGATCTTTGCAACAGCATCGCTAGTGAGTGCTCCTAGTGACACACAGCACTTTATGATGACACTGGATTTTGCTCAAGACAAGCTCACATGCTTATGTGACATTGCAGAGCTGACACAGTTTTCTGCTTTTAGTTCCTGAGATAACTCCTTTGCAACTAGCTCAACTATATCTTCATGGCATTGCACCGTTCTAGAAATCCCTTGCTTTAGGACACTTTTTTTCCCCTCATGCAGGCACAATCTGTGTTCTTGGTTCTCACAAACTGTGTTTTCAGTGTTGTTAAAACAGATTTCCTTGGACTGAGACCGCTAACAAAGTGGTTCAGATTACACTGAAAGAGTAACTAGCTCTCTTTACTGTTTGCTCTTTTACCAACCCCTATGCCACTTGAAACTGGTTGTGCAAATATTGTGGAGCTTCGAGAGAGTGAAACCTGAAGGTAATTTGGTTCCATCTTGTTTGAGTAATCCTGGACATACTTCTAGCAGCAATGACGTTCCATGGGAATGCTATGGCAACATCAAAATGTTGGCTGTCTAGCAGGCTTACTGCATCCTGTGCATGAGCCGTGAATAAACAGAGGAATTTAGTTCCCAGAGTGTCAGTCTGGCACATTTCACAAGCACTACATTCACTTACCAAAAAAAAAAAAGTCAGCCAGTCATACAGAGAAAGTGCTATAGTGACTGGGTGATAAATTTCCTGCTGCTAACCCTTGTATATACTAACTCTAAGAAGCTAGGAATAAATCATGCATGGCTTAATTCAGAGGGGAAATATGCTYTCCTTCAGTTTTTTTATTGTTTTTGTACTCATCTGCTTTCCTTTGTTCATACTGTTTTTCTGTCTTTGCATCTCCTTGCTAGTCTCTAGACATATTAGTATGCTTTCTTTCAGTTAGATGTGATCTCTCTCTGAACCAGAGGCTGGAGACATGGTCAATGAAGTACCAGGTTTGAGCTAAAAAGCCCAAAAGGGATATTAGTCCGGGGTTCAGTGCATAGGAACACGTTCATATTGTTTCTAGTCTGCTACAAATGAGAGCAGAACACTGTGTTTGCACTTAGTTCTGTCATGCAGTGATTTCCAGTGCCCCAAAGTGAATATAAGATTTAAGTCTGCCTATTGGTCTCTTTTGCTGTGTATATCTTAAAAATGGAAATGTAAGGACATTTACAGGATTATGCTGCTTTTTCAGATGACACCTAAAATGAATGAGATGGCAGTAGGGTAGAGCTTACTCCATTAACAGCAAGAGTTCAGGCTCCCTAGTCASAGAGTCCACGCTTGGAAAGTTTCTCTCACTAAGGAGAGATCATAGAATCACAGAACGGTTTGGGTTGGAAGGGACCTTAAAGATCATCTAGTTCCAACCCCCCTGCCATGGGCAGGGACACCTTCCACTAGACCAGGTTGCTCAAAGCCCCCCCCCCAGCCTGGCCTTGAACACTTCCAGGGATGGGGCAATGGGGCATCCACAACTTCCCTGGGCAACCTGTTCCAGTGCCTCACCACCCTCACAGTACAGGATTTCTTTCTAATACCTAATCTAAATCTACCCTCTTCCAGTTTGAAACCATTACCCCTCATCCTATCACTACACTCCCTGATAAAGAGTCCCACCCCATCTTTCCTGTAGGCCCCCTTTGAGTACTGGAAGGCTGCTATAAGGTCTCCCCGAAGCCTTCTAGATGTTTTGAGGAGACTTCTAATCTTGACTGAAACTTCCAGGGGAAGTTTCTCTGTAAATTATTCTCATGGTTTATCACCTTCCCTGTTCAAATGTTGTGTCTATCTTTAATTCAGTTTTTTCTTTTAGTTATTTGAGCTTGTAGAAACTTAGACTGTCTTTATATTGCCACATGTCTGTTTTGTTCTTTACTCCATGGATGTGAACATAATTCTTGAAGCTTCACTTTGGCAGACATAGGTAGAGTTCCCTGAACAGTACAGAGTGAAGCATGTTCAAAACTGATGGCATCTGTACTGATGACTATCCAACTCAGAAGAGAAATCTTAGGGTTACCAAAAATAGTTTCATAAAAAATATCAGCTCCACACTCAGAGACAGTCAAATAAAACTAAAAATAAAACAGATGTTAGGAATTTTTAGGAAAGAAATACATAACAAAAGCGAAAATATCCTGTTGCTGCTGTGTAAGTTGGATGAGTAGGCAGGGACTACTCTTCAGCATGGCAAAGAGACGGTTTAAGGGAAGTTTGGAAGTCTCCAAAACCCTTAGCAATGTGAAAAAAGTGGACTGGCATTAATYGATTGCTGTCTCTTCCAAACCATGAACTCTAGTTTTGAAACTCCTATGAACTAGGTTCAAAACCAACCGAAGGAGGTGATTCTTCATGCAACGGGCAGTAGAAGAGTGAATCTCCTTGCCAAAGAAACAGCAAGAAGTTGCAGATGCAAGTTTACACAGGTTCAGGAGAAAAGGGGACAAGAAATCTTAGTCCACTGCCGAGACAACAGGCCGACTGCACCCTCTGCCAAATCCAGTGTCTCCATTATTATGTTTGATCCCTTCCTCATTCTTAGGGCTCGCCTTTAAAGGAGAGCTGAACTCAAATGGAAAACAACTGAATTCGATATCCTGTCTGAAGACCTTATTTATTTACATTTTATTTGGTTCTGACCTTCACTTAAAACCTCTGGATAAAAGTTGAYGCATAAAACTAACGTTATGATAGAAACAACATAATGATCATGAATGCCAAATGTCTGCATTAGAACAAGCTGACATTCATTATAAAGTGTCTTAAAGATCAATGAAGCTTAAGGAAAAAAGCTGCAACTTTTAAAACTGATTAAAAAAGAGTAAGTTGTATGTACAAAGGTGGCTTAAGTTCAACATGCCACAGACAGAACACACTCACCAGGGAAAGTCTTTTTTTTTGTTGAACAAAAAATGAAAACTCAACTCTGCACAAGGTTAAAGATTGTATTTTAATCACAGACTGAAACATCATGATTTACAAAACTGATGGTTAGATTTAAAACCAACCACTACATCTTTCTGTGGGAATACTCCCCCCACACCCTAGCAGACTAGGGGTTGAAGTGAAGAACAGAGCTGTTCATGTTTGCCTTTTGGACTGAACAGTGATTTCCAGGATGATGACTGATGCTGCAAGAATTCACCTAAGATGCTTGTCAATACATTTCATTTACCCAGCTGGAAGTGGCTTCTTCTAGGGAACTCTGCTGGATTCATCAGAAATCCCAACCATCTTGCAGCTTTCTGTCCAGAGCCTTCTCTGCAGCTCCTCGTCATATGCTACATCAGCCGATTTTGTCCTTTCCTCATTGTAAAGGTAGCAGGCGCCCGCTCCTTCCATCGTGGGTGATACTGCTGCATAGATGCTTGTAGAGGCTCCTTCCTCTGGAGTCTACAGAAACAAAAAACCCACAAATTCAGCTAGAAGGCAGGTGCGATAGAAGAATTATATTATACCGTAGGACCTTACCAGTGACAATCAGCTTCCCTAGTTTTGCATCACTTTTGTGGTCCTTACGCAAACCTCAAGCTGGCAATGACAAAAATGCCACCTATCCAACTGGCAGAGTACAGTCCATTTCTACAACAGTGCTATTTTGAGATAGATAGCTTAAAGCCACAGAACAGATATATGGAGAACTCTGGTCCATTTTTTCAAGAGTTAGTCAGATGGAGCATACAAAATAATTGATTTAGTTTTCACAGTTAGAGCTAACAAACCCAAAAGCAAACACAAATATTAAAATCCTAGCTTAATTATTCATTCTGCAAGGATGAGAGGGTCTGTACTCTGCCTTAAGAAGATGAAGGCTATGCTGTATGTGCCATGTGTTCATTGTAACAACAATATGACATGAGCAAAGGATCATGGAAACCATGACAGCAAATTAAGATTCCGCAGTTCAATCCAAGCAGGCAGGTAAACCAGGGAATTACATTTTACACAGAGCATAGTTATCAAAGCTCTGCAGTGTCATAAAGCAAAATGGTGAAAGATCTATAATGTCTGATATACCATGAGTATTAAATGAAAATTAGTAAGTGAATAGCTTAGAGTGATAACTCCTTTCATCCCAAGCATATGCAAAACATTTCCATTTTGCATACAGCAGGATCACACAGCTATCACTGAAATTCTCCCAATGGCATTTTTTTTCTGTTATTGAAGGGCGTATTTAAAACACAACATCTGATATGTTTTGTCTGCTAGATCATAATGTGTCATTTTACAATCCTTGCAGTCATTCTCTGAGTCATTAACAGTACCAATGCTGCTCATAGCTTTGTCTGCTGCACCTGACAGGATGTCTTTTCCTGAAGAACTCACTTGATGAATGAGACAGTATCGAATAGGTTACTCAGTGCCTAATTAAAAAAATCATTTGAAGCTTTTTGTGACAAGGTGCAGATATTTTAAAAAGAAACAACTCCTCTGTTTTCTCACTGTACAATAAATACAACACAACTTACTAGAAATAATTAATTTATCTGATGCGTCTGGCATTTGGTCTCATTTACAAATAAGTTAGAGCCATGTTACACCATCACACGGTAAGACAAGGTTACCCAAACCGCAACCCCTCTGGCTGCTGCCGGGGCAGAGCACCCTCAGCATCCGCAAGGGAAGCACATTCCCTGCATGACCACAGGCACATTCCCCAAAAAGTGAACTGCTGAAGAAGAAACGCACCCTGCTGAGGGACTTCCACGCACAGAGCTCCACTGGTTCCATGCCAAGCCCTTGATCAAAGGTGTTTAAGCTGAAGGAAAACTACTGATGCCAACAGGCTGCAAAGAGCGGTAATACCACCATACTTTCCTTCAATGGCCACAAAATAGCCAGCTTTTACTATCAGTTACCACACAAAGACAGCATGTCCTGTTCCAAATACCACCTAATGAAATAAGATGATAACTCGGCTATCTGACGGGCTACTCTCTCAGCAAAGTATCAGTCAGTACGTTAAAAAAAAAGTCAGGTCCAGGTAACTGCTGGAATATTTTTTATTTTTTAAGAAGATGACTGTACTGTGAAATACTATCTAGAAACACTTACAAAGTGCTTATTTACCTTAGTTTAGTACTCTACTGCTACTTCTTCACCCTTCTTCATCTTATAGAAAATAGTGCTATTCACATCCAGCAGATTATTTAAACAACATAAAGCTATGTGCGTGCATAATTCTTTGCAGGATCAGGATGACTCCAAAAAGTCAGAGTCCACATGCTCACATAGTGGCTACTGTCATGATCAGCTATGATGCAATATAAAATATCTTAATACTGTAAAGCAGCAGAACAATGATGAATACAAGCATTCATATTTTGTGCAATTTATTCTGGATGACAGAGAGAAACCAAAAGTTTTTAAGGTACTGCTGTGCTTTACTTAAAAATCTAGTGACACCGATAAACCATTACTTCATGCAGTGGTTCACTAGACGTTATGTTCCCGCGTTCAACAGCTCTCCAGCACAAACAAGCATAAATGTCAATGATGTCGATGACTCCCAAATCTTAATGACAGCAGCTCAAAACTAAAATGCTTTTAAAAAATTGCCTGTGGGAGGAATTTGTGTGATTATGTTTCTATGAGCAGGGCTCTCTACAGCCTCAGAGACTGGTCCGTATGGATCTTCCTACAGCATCAGAAATAGCATGTGCCTTTGCTGATTTGATGGGAAGGTTCTCCCAGGATATGCAGGATTTATCAAGATTTTTATTTTTTCATGATATGTCAAGTAAGTTCCCCACCAGAGGGGATCTATTCAAAATAATAACAAATGCGTTAAATAAAGTCTATGTATGAGTTGACAGACAGTTGTTGGTTTTATTCATGCAGCCCTAGTAGGCCTTTACCAAACCATTTTATATAGCAAATTGTTTCCTACTCTTCAATACAAAGAAAATATCGAGCAGGTTCAGACAGTAATAAATGTGCTTACATGGCCACACCGTGACCAGTCTGTAAGCACAGTGACATCGTCACCATCCATTAAGGTCAGCTTGTGTAACTTTTCACAAGATTTAATTTGTTTTTCATCCTGTCCAACATATCTAATATGCTGAGTAGAAGGTTCTATGCAAAATTCCTATTTAGTTTCTGTCATCTCTTGCTAAAAGTGATTATCTAAACACATAAGGAAAAAAATACTATAATACATTAAGCAATTAGTGTATAATAATTTAAGTTAAAGGAAAACAATTTTTCCAGTGCAACGGGGAGCAGAGTTGCATATGTATGATTAATTAATTGTCTTATCCCATCTTCTGAGTGCTTAATTAATGCTGAAAGCTTTAATGTTCCCTTACTTGAGGATCTCTTCATTGTTTTGGCATGTTTTCTGTTTTAATGAAAGTAAAAAGGAAACCCTACACCAGGAGTCCCCTGGCCTTCTGGCTGGGTGGATGACCTACCTGTTTTGAGAGGCTGGAAGAAAAGCATATGCTGTGATTCCACCTCTGGATCATGCCCATACCTTCCGTGAAAGCACTGTACATCCACCTGCCCACACACAGTCAAGACTTCCAAAGTGCTGGACCTACGACACGCCCATAGATCAACTGCAACACGCACAGACACACAGACAAACGCACACACGTCCTGCCTGTGTACCAGCACCTGAGGAGCTCTTGGGAAGGAAGAAGCTGGCAGCAGGTTGCAACCACTGGAGCAATTCATGAGTATCTGGACAGGGAGCAGGATTACTTGTTCCAGCAGTGGCAGCCTCACTCCTGGTTGCCAACCTTCCTGGGAGACCCACAGCTCTTCTTTTACCACATGACAGCCCATCAAAAGATGAGGAGGAACCATAAAGCCCTTGGAAAAGAAAACGACCACAAGCAGGAGACTACTGTCAAAGCAACACGTCTGACCCATCCTTTGATGCCAATGGCCTTCTAGGAAGGAGAGCACCTGATCACAGGCCAGAGAAATCACCAGCCAGTGGTTGAATACCTTGATCTATAAAATCCAGGATGTTTGTCATGATGCTCTACACAAACAGGAACAAGTTCCCGTCTTTGGGACTCTGAAGTAGTATACAAAAAGTTGCAGGTAGACAGGCAGTAATGACAAGTATCATTCAAATCACAGGGGAGGATACTCTACACATTGCCAGAATTTTAAAAAAAACCAAACCAAACAGTAACAGAATAATATACGTACATACAGGATCAGTAACATCTTGTTCATGAATTAGCTGGACTTGTCCTAAGACAAGAGAGATTCCTATAAACTGCATGATGCTTCTTCGCTCTTCAGTTACCAGCTTATTTGTGCTGAACTTCTTTTAAATTGGATTTTTGTTTACAAATTATTATATTATTAGTATCCAAGCAACTGTAATTAATACCTTTGTCATATCCAAGTAAAACTGATTTCTACTTAACTTTTTCCTAATGAAATTCTGCATCTGCAATTCCTTTCACTTGTTACAGTATTGATCATGTCCTTTACTTTTACATTGCTTTGCAATTAACTATTTGTTTGCAGTATCCCTTCAACAGTAAATAAAGGTCTGACTGAAATTACATTATCTTTGTATTGCTCATTACATGGGTAGGCTGTGGAAGAAGGAGAGAAAAGATTGCATGTGACCAGCTTATTTAAGCAAAATGCAGTTTATATACACAAAATGACATTATTTTGGCACTATTTATTCCCAAAGAAAAAGATGTTTTTTACAGAAGCTTTGCTATTTCTTTTTTTAAATATTCATCAACATAGAATAATTTTCCCTCAGCATCAAATGGAATATTCTGTTCTACGAAAACTGGGACATATACTAAGAGGGTTTGTGTCTTAGTTTTGTTTTTTTAAGACTCGCCAGTTAACACATTTTGATTAATGCATTTTAAGTGCCATATAATCTTGTCAATACTAGGCGCTAATGCTCGCAAAATGTGTTAGCTGACGACAGTCAGCACCTACAGCCATGTCGCCATGAAATCCTTTTCATTTGTCTACAACTGGCGCAACAGCTTAACTCTTTGGAAATTGTGTGTCTGCATCAGTTATACATGATGGCTCGGGTGCTTCCCTTGTTAATCCACGTACTCATCCAGTTCCACCTCCACCTGAATTCATAGCTCAGAGTCCTGGGCAGACAGTGTGGTATGTCCATCGGAAACCACAGAAAATTGGACAGGAAACAAAACTAATAAGCTCCTATAATTCCTCTTCTGCAATCCATTCATTTTCCCAGTACCATTTTCAGTAACTACCAGCAAACAGTGAGAACCCTGCTATGTGTCTTAAACTCTATGACAAACAGTTTGAATGGATGGCATGGATGTATTTCAAATTGTATTGGTTGACAGAGTTGGCCATATGATTGAAAAAGCAGTAGTGATACAACCCATGGTATCAGAGGAGCACTTACTCTGGAATAGCTTCCCCTCGCCCCAGTCAATCAGCTGATTGTACTTGGTTTGTATTTTATGACTTCAGGATGCTGCCATCTTGAGAGAAGGTAGGAGAGAAGGTTGGGCAAAGAGGACAGAGAGCAGGAAGCAGCTGGCAAACTCAATGACTGACATCGCAGTTGCATCGTGAGGGACATGAATGAGGGGCCAAACAGGCAGATGTGCACCTAGGACTGCCTGGTATGCTGGCAAATGGCTTAATGCTGAGGAAGAACATGTTAGAACACCTTTATCCATACAAGTTGTGATGCAGAATACATTAAGCATTGGTGGAATGCCCCTCATCAGCAATATTAAGTAGACTGCTGTAGGAACGCTCACTGACACTGGTTTTGTAACGGTGGTCCTACCTCACGTACTCACATCCATTATGTCATGCACTTTTCAGTTCATATGGGAAATCTACTTACGGGCTGATGAGTTAAAGGAGATTTCAGGGATTTTTTGGCATGGGGGTTCAGGGTGTTTGCTCTGTGGCCTCGCTTTTTTAAATGGGTGAGTTTCCATCAGGCCATTCCTGGCTCGGGTAACAAGAAGACATGTCTCTGGCTAGTGACACGTTTCCCAGGTTCCAGCTAGGAAGACACAGCAATCACTGAACAGGCCATCTTCTGGGCCTGGGTACTCAGGCACTTTTGCCAGCGTTCCTTTACTTTTCTCAACGTTAATTATTCTGGTAATGTTTTGCAAATGTTAGTATTTTACTGACTTGCTTCTGGACTGAAAAACTCTGTATATAGAGTTTTCTGCCTTCTCTGTCTTTCTTCAGGAAAGACAACAATCATCTGGGATACCTCGACAGTACTACGCATATGCACAGTGGGGCTTAGCAACAAGAATGAGAACATGAAATTACTGTTACTTGGTACAGCAAAGTCTTTCATCTACTTGCTGGCAGSTAATGGAGAGGTAACACCCAGTCACCCTCAATGCACTGCTTGATTCTCAAGAACAAAGGCAAACACGAAGCCACCACAACACAGAATAGTTTGAAAACTGTCAGAAATGGAGTAGCTGGGATTGCGTTCCCATGAATATCAAAGTAAACAAACTTGCGAGAAACAAATTACCTGCATTCCAGGGAGCACTGATTGCTATGATCTGTGAACTACCGACTCATTTCAAAACCAGGTTACTTATGGGTGCAGGACTCCAAGGTGAAATAACAACAGCTGCTCTAGTGTCACAGCCTCCTGGTGAAGACATGGGCTACGTGCACTCAACGCTTATTGTGTAACTTCTGCAGTGTCTAGACCTCCTAATGTGATCGTTGCTTTGAAAATTTCAGCCAAAAAGTAATCAGTTGAAACACTGAGTACGAAAACAAAGGCTAGAATGGAAACCATGATGCAGGTGTAAGGACATGTTCAGCAACCTTTGATCAATAAGGCTGTAACAGGTGACTGCAAGTCCTGGTGAGACCTGTGGCCAGGACCAACTGTCAGATCCCCAGGAAGCCAAAGCTGCCAGAGAGGTGTGGCAGCACAGCTTTTCAGACATCTCTGCCTTCACTCAAAAGACCTGGTTTCCATCTGCGTTCTCTCTCTCCTCCTATTCTTTCTTAGGTAGCTCACTATTATTCTCTTTCTATCCAATTTCTGCTTTCATTATAGACCAGAAAGAGATAGAGATGTTTTATTGAATATACAGTTCTCCCTAGAGACCCAGTCAGCACCATCAAATTAATTTCTCTTCAATCCCCAACTCATGGCAAAGAGAATTCTTTAATAAATTCACTGCGTAATAAAATTTTTTAGATGTCATCTTTAAAAAAGACAGCAGCTACAAACAGAAATGGCTGAGTTAAAATGTGAAGCCTTTCTCTTGACAATGTTGTGGCTACAGAGAAATAATTTCTAAATCAGAGATTTGAATATATAATAAAAGACGAAACATTGATGAATTAAGAACACAAGGCAATTTTCAAACTAAAAAAATACCAAAATGTTGAAGGAAAGCAGCTTTTATAATGAATAAGTCATGCCTATTCTGGGAAAAAGAGAAGCTTTTCCCTGAGCATACTAGCACAAGATGCTGTAAAGGACAGAAGCAGAGATAGCTGGCAAACAGCCACAAAAAGTATCAAATCCTGAATCTCCCCCTCCCTTTCTATTGAAACCAATTTTTCTGGAAATATTTTTCCAAAAAATCCAGGTACACAGAGAGCCTGGGAAGCCCCACCTCATCTTCACATCAGTCCCTGTGAAGGTGGYTGGGAAACCTGTAGTCAAAGTAGACCATGGAAGAAAGGAACTGTCCCCAAAAGACTGCTCAGGGAGCAGGCAGGCACGCAGCCTTGAATGCCTGATTTCCCATGAATCTTTTGATGGAGTCAATGGTGGAAGGTTTCACTTTGTTTTGTGTCAGAGCAATGGCTTCTGAGAAATCTGTTTTGCTGGAAAATCGCCAAGCAGCTCTACTCTGAAGCCCTGGGATGGCTCTTCTGTCAGACTCAAAACATGAGCAAAGGTTTACTGAGGATGACAGTGACCATGGCTCTGAACACCCCTCTTCCAAAGCAGCTGCTTCAGACTAAGCAGGACATCATGGGTTATCTCAAATAGCATCAGATGCCTATGTTATCAGGCAGCTGAATGAAGGCCCTGTTGGCTGGCCAGCTTTCTGGGCCACACTGAAGAGATCTTCACTGACTTCAAATAGCAGCTTCAACAGTGAACTCACTTGCAGATACCACAAAAATAAATTTATGTGTCTTAATTTCAAACTGAATCTCTCTCACTTAGAAGTGCAATATAACCTCAGTGATTTCAGCAGGAGTGTTTGTGGATCCATACTTTGCATTTTCTAAGCTGTTGAAATGCAGGACTAGAAGAACAATGTTTAGTTTTAAGCAATTTTCAAAACGGAAGCAAGAACCCAACTTTACATGACTGAATTTGAGCAGGGACTTGAAACTTTGGGCCAAAGTCATTAATCACAACCGAATCCTTTGTTCATTTTGTCAAGTGCATTGAGGAAGATTACTTTGCCTGAATGTTTATCCCTAAGCTCACTTTGCAGCAGACAGCAATGTCTTCAAAGTCAGAACTGAGACATCGCTGCAGCCACTCAAATCACATTACACTTGTTACCTCACTCAGCTCAGTAACAGTATGCAAAATTTGACAGATAGGAGCCTGCTGCCCCAGACATTGCATAAACATCCAGCCAGAGACAGTCACTTGCTGGAAGAACATCCAGTCTCTAGGAAATAAGGCAGGCAATAACAGGAGGAGATTGCCGAGAGAGTACAGGTACTCCACAAAATGCTGGAGCCTCTTCTGGGAGCATGGCACTCGGGTTAACCAGCCCTCTGGAAACCAGGTGATGTCCCAGAGCTACCTATTGCTGAGGATGCCTGACTTAAATCACTCAGAATTGTCCTGGGTATCTTCGCATTATCTGGGATTTTCTGCCACATCTCTATTCACAGACAGGCAAGTGATTTACTGAAGCAAATGTGCAAGTCAGGAGAAGCGATGAGGAAAGAATGAGCCTCCTAAATCCTAATCCTGATGCCTTGCGCACTAGGCTGTTACTCCTTTTCTGTGTTTGTAAAGGAAAATACACAATTTATTTGTTTACTACCAGCTCTATGGCCATAATTACGTATCATGTGAGCAATTCAATATAATCTTCTTCATTCTGAGATGTAGACTGATCTATCATTAAGTAAGAACACTTAATTACAGCTTAGTATTCATACTAGATATATGCTAAGGAACTATCCTGTTATTTTTATTAACTACGCAAGGCTTTAATTCTACTGAGTTTTGAACTATTACTATCTGAGAAATATGAATAAGAGCATAAGACTACTCCTCCCTCCACCAAAGCTCTTAGAGAGGCGACCTCTTTGATAGGTAGTAGCTGGAACATCTGCATCATTTAATAATATATTCCCAATTTTTTAGTTGAAAACACAATTTAAATATGAATCAAAATGTGAATGGATCAAAATTAAAGAGGACTTAAAACAACAAACCACCATGAAAGCTTTAGAGCTTTCATTCTCTATGCATTATCGTATACCAGTACATAGGTCATCTTTAGTTTGCTGAATTCTTTCAAATGATGCCAGATTTTGGCAATCGATGCAGAAAAGCACACAGAAGTGTTTGCATTTGAAATGGTACCTGCATTTTTACCAACCCCGAAGAGACGCAGCAAGGCTCAAAGTGCTGAAGAGGATGCTCCTAAGTGCATATACTGCTGTACAGTTTATTTTATTACCTGCCTGCTCATGCAAAGTAAAATGTCTTTGCCGGCTTTTGCTGAAAACACAAGACTTCAGGCATAAGGTATATGGCCACTTCTGACTTGTAGCCCCCTACCGTCATCGCTACTCTTTTACTTACTGTTTAACATTTGACAAGTCACTTTGCCCATATATCTTGTTTTCCCTTCTCAGAAAATGGGAACTGACATATCTCCAACTTCATAACTTTCTTACAAGGACGGTTATTTTTTTTAAGGCTTATAAGCACTCAGGATGGGCACGGAACTCCTAAATATTTAAAAGATAACCACAATATAGCAAACCTTTACGAACTACAAAGAGATCAAAAAGCTAAAGACTGTACAGAACACGGACAAAATGAAATAACCCAAAATTACACAGGCCAGCGGCTATTTCACAGCCTCTTCTGTTTAAATTGCTACAACCCCCGTTTTGCACCCCRAATGGCAGCGGGGCTATTTCCACCTGTGGGCTCAGCTGGGCGGTGGGGCTGGAAGAGGCTGGCTGCCAGCCCAGGTTTCTCACCTGCCCGCTGGAGGCACTTGCTGAAACCAGGCGGCTCAGGTGAGAAGGTGCAAATCCCTTCCTAGATCACCAGGTAAGGTCAGCGGAGGACACTTCTCCTCCAGGACTCAGGCAGGCCACGTGCCTGCGCTAGCAAAGACGGGGACCAGAAGTAATAAAGCGCACAAACTAACCCAAAATGACTACAGGGTACTACATCTCTGCGTTAATAGCATGCAAGATGCAAATACGCCTGGGAAGATGGGAGAGATGAAAGCAAAAATACACTTTCCCCCAAATTTCTCAAGTCTATGTTGCAGCAGCATGCTAGCTGGGCTGCAACATGCCCCACTGATGGGTCGGGGGTGCCACGCACAGCCCTGCATCCGGGGCCACGGAGGTGGCCAGTTGACACCAGAGCTGTCTGCTCGCCACAAAGCTCTTGTGTGGAAAAAGAGACATCACCTCACAGCCCTTGTCCTCACCCTGGGTTTCAGCCTTTGTCTCCTTTTCCTTTTCGCTGACTCCGAGCCTTTCTGCAGGACTGAAAGGTCGTAGTCCTGCAGAGGTTGCACTGGCTGGAAGGAAGAAGTTTCGAGCAGATCGCCAAATACCATTTAGCACTGTCAATGCCCCAACTGGTCTGGGTTTCTGTTTTCTATATAGTTATTGTGTTTAAATTATAGTTTTGCAATATTCCCCAAGCTGAGAGGAGAAAGCCCAGACTGGAAGACAGATAAAAGTGGTGGGGAGGGAAGGAATCTTACTCTGCAAATTTGTTTCCTATAATTCCAGTTGCTGGCAATTTCAGCATTTAATTTGGAACGATAAACCAAAAGGATATAAACAAGTGGGTTAATTTAGGTCTGTCCTGAGTGATGTACTCCAAAGATGGAAAACGAGAAGAGTAGACTAATTTTCTATAGTTATTTTAGTGAAAGAATAGAAATAGGTGAGAGTGGCTCAGATTTTCTAATCCTATCTTTCTGACAGATACAGTAAACAGAATTAGTTAGTTCAAGTCAGTAATTACAGATTATACATGCTCGGTTTTGATAAGAAAAATGTGCCCAATAAGTTCAAGTACTTCTGTTTAAGTAATAAAACCCTGTAAAAATGACAGTTCTCTTCATTTTAATTAAACTCATATTTCATCTGGAAGCAGCTTGTAAAAAAAGTAAAGAAAAAAATTAGTCATCTTGTAAACAAAAATACCGTTACCCATTTTCTATCACAACAGAATGCTAAAGTCATGAAATCACAGATAGATTCCGAAACCATACAATTATGGAGCCGTTTACGTAGCTTATCCTCTCGGTTACCCGAGAGAAGTACTAAATTTAAAGGCAAAGGCTATATTCAGTTGCAAATCGACATATCTGAATGCTTACTAATCCACCAGAATCATCCTGTTTTTAACAAAATAACTAAAAATGCAAATGCAAAGGAGGACTGAATCTTATTATTCAAATCAAGCTTTTTATTGTGTAGACTGAAAGTGAGTTTAAGCTCTGCAACTTAAATCTCTTTGCTTAAATCAATCAACCCTGGGGCTCTTTACTGTCCGCCAAGGAACTTATCAATGGCTTCAATTCAGAAGAGACCCAAAGAACATGTATAACTTTAGACAGGCAAATAGTGCCATTGATTTCAATAAGATTAGTCATGTTTCTAAAATTATGTCAGACAAGATCTGAGGCATCATATCTTTTACCGCAGAGCTCATTATAGAGAGAGCAAACACTCAAAGTCTCAGCCACACAAATGCTTCCCAAGGTCTGAAACGGAAGCAAAAAACTTCCATCTTGAAAACAATTACTTGTGAGTTTAAATTCATCATATTTGATCAGCTAAATGGTCTGAAAGAAGGGCACTCGTAGTGCAGAGGGGGATGTTAGCCTGGGGAGGGGTGATAACGTTATTAATTTGCAAGGGGGCAGAGAGAGAAAAACAAAGGTGGCAGTTCCTGCCAGTGGAACAGATAAAGGAAAGCAGGGAAGTGGGATGTACTGGAAATTGCTAAGTACTAGTAAGTAGCAAGACCCAGATTTACTTCCACTGAATTTGTTAATTTTAATATCCAGGCTTATTTCTAAGGTGTTTTGTAAATCTTGGTTAAAGTAGCAGATGGAGCCATTAATTTGTGAAAAATGTCTCCCCTGCAAAGGCCAGGACTGGATTTGGTGACAGATGTGGTCCTTCCTGTGTTCCGGTTTCCTTTGCCGGATGAGAGAAATCACAGCAGAAGTGCCATATTGCCGTACAGGTGACACGGTATACCCCAGTCCTGTGTGAATGACTAAACCCACTGTCCTGGCTCGTGTCACAGGAAGAATTGGTTCAAGTTCCAAAAATCAGATTCATAGTGGCAAATCTCATTACCTGAAGGAGGACAATGAAAAACTGGAAAGGAGAAAAACATTTAATCCCTTCCACACCTAAGGTCTTTCCCCAGCCTTCTACTGGAAAACAAACAAACAAACAAACAAAAACAAACAAACAAAAAAGTAGTTGTGGGGCAAGAATCTTAAAAAATCTTCTTATTCCTTTTATTTCATTCTTAGATAGCTCCTGCCTCTGCAGAGACCTTCTGATACTGGACTGATTAAGGGCATAGGTAGCTATGACCCAGAGACTTAGACTTGCAGAATTATCAATAGCCAAAACAACGCAGTGAGAATTAACCTTTTCTTTTTATTAAGTGCCCCAGGAGAGTTTCTGTTGTGCTTGTACTCATAGGGCTTTTTGACTAAAAGGTTAGAGCAGTTGTTTAGAATGGGAAACAAATACCGTGAGGTTTTGCAGTTCGATAAATACATGTTACAGGCTTATCTGGTGCTGAAATAATTCGCTCGGTTTAGGGAGCCCATATTGAACTACGCTCTTTGGTAATGCCATTTTGCTACACACGTCCGTTTGCCTTGAGAGTCCAATCAATGAGCCCTCCCCGCTTGCTCGCTCGCTTGCCGTGATACACTGCAAACAGTGATGCTCCAGGTGATTAAACTTCTGCTTCTCAGGAAAAATTCCAGTTGAATTAATGCAGAACTGTGCTGCGGTTTAGTAACTGCTTTTAACTCGTAAAAATACAGGCTGAGGTCTGAGCAGAGGCTTGAATGCCAGCGCAGACCGTCTGTCCCAGCCCTCCCCGCTGCCTCGCCCGCACGCCCGGCAGCTTGCTTAAAATTCTGCTCTTCACCTGCAAGTCTGCACAGCTCTGCAGCTGCCTATTGTTATTTAATATGTACTTCACAGCGGAATTGAATTGTTCCAATCAAGGCTAGGACTCTGCTTCTCTAGGTGGTATGCAAAGCACGTCTGCAGTCTAAACTTTCACCCATTTCTCTGCCTGCCCTTTCATCGTGCCCCACGACAGTCTCGCAGATAGTCCCAGCTCTTACTCGTTCCCTTTTCCTCTTCCTAAATTCCTAAATGCCTCTTGCCAGGCCCTCACCGCAACCTCACTGCGTGTGGCTCCTGCATCAGCATGCCAGGCACTTGTCCCCATTGGGTCAGATCCCTTTCTGCAGCCCATATGCCGTGTAGAGGAGGGTCTCTTCAGGGGCTCCCCGTGCAGCACTGACACTTGTCCTCCTTGGATCACCCATCCATGTCACCAAGCCCCTTCAGAAACCAAAAAGGGGGAGAGAGCAGCCTTCAAAGCATCAGCTCTTGGGGCAGACGGCTCTTACCATCTCTGGAGCAAACAAAGGAGCAAGCCTAAGCCTTTTGATAGTACAGAAAGAAGAGGGAAATATTAGGTGAAACCTCGTCAATACCTTGACCCAGCCAAATCTGAGAAGATAGGAGAAATGGTGGGTCCGCAAGCAGTGCCAAGCCCTTAGAGCAGGGCAGAAAACGAGGCTCCTCTTGCAGCAAAATTGCAAGGGACATTGAAACGGTGGTGTGACAGCATGTTGCATCGCTGGATGTGTGGGGCTGCAGGGAAGGAGTGCGAGCGGGGCCGGTCTCAGGGCGCGGAGGCCACCAGCATCAGCCACAATCCCTGCCGCTGCTCGGCCCTTCCCGGGGCATGAGCCGCTCCTGCGGCTGGAGGGACGAGCTGCAAAGCCCACTTTGCTCTGCAAACATCTGCTGAGCTGATGTGGCTAGTTTTTAGTCCCTGAGCTCTGTAAGGGAGCCACAATCAAGAAGCAAGAGTTTCCCAAGCAGCACGCTTTTTATATAAAAATAATCTAAACGTTTGGTTTTTACCAATTATATAAACTCCTCAGCGACCAAAACATAACTGACCTTTACTTTTAAATCTGTGCTCAATAAAAGAGGATTACAATTGTTTGTGAACTTTGCAAAGTCTGTAACATGGCTTGGGGAAAAAAAAACTTAATTTATATTTGTCTAATCCCTAATAGCTGCTGACAGTCTGTGAAACAAATAGTTTTAATTATTTTCTCCTTGCTGAATCTCAGGTCTCATCATTTAATCAAAAAATAGCACATTACTGACAATTGGGATTAAAAGGAGAGTCAAACAGCAGGAAAAACAGGAAATTACATTAGCACCAAACAGTGACAAATACGTCCTTCTTATTGCAGCCCTGTCCTGAGACAGCAGAACATTTACAACTCCACCATCAAAAAAAAAAACCAAAAAMAAAACAAACAAACAAACAAACAAAAAAAAAAACAAACAAAAAAAAGCCCTTAAGACTTTTTCCATTTATCCTGAGACTTATGGCTATTGAAAATGTCAATGCAGTCTCTGCAATAAGAAAAATATTCTAAAGACTCCTTTCAGTTATTAATGAACAATGTTCAAATCTTACACACTGGTGTAAAATAACTTCTACTTACTTTTTTATCGGAATTACTGATGCATGAAAATGACTATAGAGCTAATCAATAGGTAATGACTATATTTCAGGAGTAATGCTCTGTTCAGAGGAAAAAAATGGCTGCAATTCACAAACAATTATTGACACCATGAAGCATGTGAATCAATGCCCACAAGAGATCTGCACATTATTTAAAATTTCTTCAGCAATATTTGCCTTTGTTCCTTCGTCCCAGTGTAATTTTTCCCGCAATACTGTGAATATATT
Organism: Phoebastria nigripes; assembly: GCA_035582835.1. Classification (NCBI taxonomy): domain Eukaryota; kingdom Metazoa; phylum Chordata; class Aves; order Procellariiformes; family Diomedeidae; genus Phoebastria; species Phoebastria nigripes. The sequence goes on from JAYKAV010002673.1 coordinate 495,189, forward strand.
AAAGGTTAGTGCGAATATATTAAAGACACTAGAATAAAATGCAAAAGCTAGACTTGTGATGGATAGGTCTAACAACCAGCAGTGGCATGACTATTACCAGAGCGCCGTAGCCATTGGACTCTGTGCAAAGCTCTTTCTTGCCTAAGACATTGTCAGTCACAAAATGATCAAGACTTCACCTCTCAGGGGCCCAGTATAACTCTGCAGGACTTCAAATTTTCAAAGTCTTCCAAGTTTCTTTTTCGGTGTGCAATGGTTTACTGCTCAGGGTAACTGGAAGTACATGAAGTGGCCAGAGCTGGAGGTGGTATGCCTCAATGCTTGCTGCAGTCTCCCAGGGAGACAGATTTATCACTGGCTCCTAAAATGAACCAGTGAGTTCCCATTGGGCTAATTCCCTAAATACAGCCCTTCGCCTTGTTTTTATCGCCATCTCCGTGTAGAGCAAGGGAAAAGCACGAACAGGGTGCAGGTGTACAGGTGTACAGGGCAGTGAAGAAGCCGATTACCTCTGGCTCTCACATTTTTCTACTTTTTGACTCACATGCAGCTTGAGACGTGGCTGGTTTATAGCCTGAAAAGATGTACCTTTACTTTAGGTTTTAACTACAAATCAGTCTGCTTACCCCAGAACAAACATCTGGTCTTTGCTCAGAAAACGAATAGACAACTTCACACCTGCCATCAGAGCACAGCTACTCGAACACCTGACAACAGTTACCAGCAGCTGATAGGAGGGAGAGATTTTCAAAGGAATAAATATCCAGCTGCGACTAGAAATCACCAGACTTGGGTGTCTTACTACAGTTCTGCAGAAGAAAACAGCAGTATTTTTTAATCACTAATATAATAAAATGGAGAAATGTGGTTTGGTTCTTGAAAAATGAGGCAGATTCCTCTTCGAGTCTAAATTAATATTATGAAGAATTTACAAATAGCTGTAGATGACCACAGCAGAAAAAAACCCCGTAGCCACAAAGAGAAATTTGAAGAGAAAATAGCACTGAGGTACACGTTCTTACAGAAGATGTTTCCCTAAGCAAAAATAGATGCCCAAGCCAAGTGTGCTCTTTAACTCCTTCTCTGAAAATGTAAACTCATTTCAAAAAAGCTCACTCAGGGTTTTTCTCCTTTTATTTAGGCAAGTGTGAGAAATTACAAAATGAGACAGAAGATTTTCTCAGCATATACCTCATTTGCAAGTAGTAGAGAGTTGCTCACACTCGTAGAGTTTGCTTTTGTGTAGAAAAGGAAATAAAATCTAGACAGTCCCCTGGCCTGCGCTAACTGCTGCTACATTAAATAAGTATAAATATAACTATTTCAAAACTATAAAGAGTGAAGGAGGCTCAGCGCAATGGAGATGAGAATACAGCCCAGAATATATTGACATAATTTTAAAATAAACAGAAAAAAATGTATTTATGGGGTGAGGAGCAGGAGAGGAAGCTGCTATCCCAAAKCTTGTGCACCTGAGCGCACTGCCCTGCCGGCTCCCGGTTTTCTGGTTTAATTTAGAGAAAAGGTTACTATCATTTATCATGTTCCAYGGGTTGTCAGAAAAGCCAGCCCTACATATTTTATCATTAAGAAGCCCCATGGAAGAGGTGTTCTAAATGCTTGCCATGGAGGTTAGCTGACTACTTGCCAGCTGCACCATAGCTCTGCCCTTTCTTCCAATTCAAAAGTATATTAACCAGAGGATAATTGCAGGTGTTCTCATCCGTAATCTACAGTGACAATAACAAACAGCAGATCAAATGAAGAGGATCTTGCAGTCTTCCAAAATACTCAGTGCTTTGCATTTTGTTGGAGCTATTTATCTATCTTCCCTAAAAATTCTTAGGCATTGCAGGTGACTGAAATTAAAAGTGAAAAAATATTATTTAAAACTACTCAATAATATATGTATAACTTGCAAAGTTACAGTAGGATACATTTTTCCTTAGTATATATAATTAGAAGGAAATTATGTTTTATTAATATAATTTTGTATATGAAAAAGTTCTATACTTGAAGGCAAGTGATATTTTAAAATGCAAATTATCTAGTTGCCACAGATTTTAGCAAAGGGACTCCAAAACATGAAAGGTATGCCAGGCTCCTGCATTTTAGATACATCTATTTTTCTACAATAAAGGCACTATGTAACTGTAATAAGAAAATACTTGCAAAAGCCTGTTAATACCTACTGTCAACAAAAGTTTTACAGAAATACATGTTGACAGTGAAAATATGGAAAAATAAGAAATGAAGTTATACGCACTCACTTAACAAAAATACCTTCAACCTACCACACATGAAAATAAGGAATTTTTTATGCAAGACAGCTGTTTACATGAAGAAATACCTATTGGTACAAATGACCCAGCAATGCGGTGTTCTTTACCAGAGAAACTATGCACTGTTTACTAATTCCTTGAAGTGGCAAAAACACATACATCTCAGTGACATGATTCATAGACAGACATTTTCATCATAAATATAAAAGAAACCCTATAGGCTGCTGACAGCAATGAAAGGTGAATGAGAGATTACTGAAATACAGCCAAATTGAGGGCAGCTTAAGAGACCTATGTTTCAGTTCACCACACCATTTATTTCTTGACAGTTCAAATTTTCGGTATAATCCARAGGATTTATTTTTAAATAAATATCAGAAGGCAAAGCTTTAACTCAGTAATTTGGAGCATTGACACATCTTAGCTATCGTAATGGATCCATAATCAGTAGTTTGCAGCAGCAGATCTATTGCTCTGATTTGAAGGACCCACCCAAGAAAGACCAAGAACCCAGCTTTGTCCCCTCTAAAATACCACATCATGATTTAAATAAAAAAGTCCACAAAAACTAAAAATAAAAAAGGAAAATTTTTTTTTTTTTTCAAATTTTAAAACGTGCAGTATAATTTCACCATAAGAAAAATATGGCAAGTAGCTCCAATTGAAACTCCAATACAGGTGAGGCAGACCTGCCATCACAAAACAGGAACGTAAGAATACCGTTCTTCCCCTCAGGCAAAATCCTGAACCAAACTCTGTTCTGGACGTTTTAGGAATGGAAATCCTCATTGTGCAAACCCCCACTAGTCTATTCTGGACACTGTCAGTTGRAGCTTCTCAGCTGACTTCCAGCAGGGCCACAAGCCTCCCCAAAGTTAGTCATCTCGAAGGTACTTTAGATGCAAACCAGATAGTCAGGAAGGCACAAGACGATGGCCTTGAGCTGCTTGTGGAAACACAGGGGAGGCCACGGTCTCTCGTACAAGTGTCATGCTGCTGCTCCTGGCTGCCTGGCCTCTCTGCTGGAAGGGGTCTCTTGAGCACTGACCAACTTCTAGAAGAATGCTGTGGTAACCCAGATTAGAGATTAACAGGGTAGCTACGCCAACTATCTCTACAGCTCTGTTTTCAATTTACCTTGGCTAATTTGTTTTTTAACAGCATGCACAGATTTCTTGACCAGGACAATAAAAGACCTCATTTTCATTGAAGGCTCTTCAGTCTGACCCATAGCCCCATCTTTGATTTCCTCCTGTAACGCAAGAGCCAGCATGGTTGCAAGCACAGTTCAACACAGCTCATCAGCAAACAACTGGAAGAACTATTGTCTAGAAAGGCAAGGATGGAGGCAAGTGCAAGAAGTGGCACACTTTCACAAAAAGTTTCCCTAAAGAAGGATTTGCTGGGTACTCAACATGTTCAAAATCAAAATTAATGTTTGTTGGGAAATCTTCACTTTTGGACCCTTATACTGGATTCCTTTTTTCTTTTCAACATGGGAGCAGAACAGATAAACCTGAGGAAAAATAACTGGATTCTAAATACAAAAGGAATTCAAAAGGAACAAGGGACTGCAGAGACCTCTTGGGACATCTTTGATCTCCGCATATTGCAGATATCCTATCAGCTGATCTTCTCCATAAACCTATTTAAACTCCATCTTAAAAACAACAGTTTTCTTATAGTTACCACTCTGTGGAAGCCTTTTCCAGAGTCTGATTCCAATGATTAGAAACAAGTTTCTTACTTCTTTCTTCTTATTTCTTTCTCACTTCCTCAAAGTAAATACATTTCCAGTCAGCTTGCTTCAATTCATTGTTGTCTTGAAAAAATTGCTTCCTTAAAAGCAACCTTACTCCTGTTTATTTTGATTAAAGGCTATTGCTAGATATCATAATATAACTTGACAATAAAGAGAAAAAGGAAAAAAAAACAGTTGTTGCCTAGAGCTTCTACAGAGTCAAACTGAAATCAACACAAAAAAGATGTGTTGTCTTTATTGTAACAGTGACAGCACTGGTACCATCCTTGAGCGGGATGGTACCTGCTCACATCCACATAAGCCTAATGACGCTAATGCTGCAAATGCTTTCTTCCCAACTGGGAGAGCGTGGGACAGATTGTGCATCACAGGTACGAGTGCTGCTTCTGAGCACTGGAGGTGCTTTACAATCCCCTTGGCTCCTCTGAGTAAACCGTTGTATAGTGACCTGGAGATGACAAATCCAGGTACCTCAGCACAAACACATTATATATTTTATCACTTTTTCAAAAAGCTGGAAATAGATGACTCACCAGCAACCTGCCTTTGACCCAGTGCTGTGCAGAGTGGATTGAAACTCTCATAGGAGAAGTTATACAGCCAAGGTATTGGGTGATGGATATATTTTGCAGTGAAAACAGTGCTTCATATGAAACACACTTGCCCCAAGACGAGGGGGAAAAAAACCACCACACCACCAAAACCAAAACTGCGCACTGAGTGTATATAAAATAGTATTAACAGGGCAATTATATTTAGAAAAAAAAGACTATGTAACACTCCCTGCTTCCTGCCTTCCAGATCTGCTTCTTGAATGGATTTCAAGCAACATCAGCTGAATCTAGCATTATAAACATTTGAAGTACTTACTATCTCTGGAGACCTGCAGGCCCTCTAAAGCGATCAGGGTTCGGTGTATCTGTGCCAGCCTTAATCCACTTCCCCAGATAATAGGCATATAAAATAGGACACATGTGCCACAAACCTAAACCAGGCAAGAAATATAAAAGGCCAGCCCCAGATCAAGGAGAACCTTTAAGGAGCAGGATCAGACATGTAAAATGCTTTACGTAAGGACAGTACTCCACATAAAGGATGCGAAGTCAGATCAGATAATCCTTGCTACAAGAGTATGCAGTAAGATTGGACCTGGATGCTTTTAGGTTTGGGTCTTATTTACTTGTTTAGCAGGTTCTGATCAGCTGCACTTGTGCAAAGCCACTGATGAAGTACCAAAAACTCCATGATGATGGAAGTCATCACTTCATATGCAAAGGAAAATGGTAAATTGTCATTACTGGTCATGATGTATGAGAGTGTTGATAACTGAACTCCTCTCTGAGAAATGATCAAGCTGAATTCACAGCTTGGGCAGTCATAAAAATAACCTTTGTACCTGGACAATGTACAACCCTGACAGAAAAAACAAGCATGCTGCCCCATACTGCCTTTTCTACATCATCTTTAGAGCAGAGCCACCTGTCAAAACATACTCCTAGTGTGTAATTTTATTTTCAACACTCTGAGCTCCAAAAACAATGGGACAGCTTTTCTCTTTCTACATTTTTAATCATCTTAGGATAGTATGCGACAAGTGGCAGATGCTGTGGAAGACTGCATTTTGCATCTCAAGAGCTTGGCAGGCAAAAATATTGAGTAAGTCAATCAATACCACCCTTCCTGAGACACACTCAGCCTCAGCATACTGTTGCCTGCTGCAGGGATGCAAGGCAGCTGGAGAGCCATTGCACAACACCGCTCGCAGCAAAGCCGTGGGAACACAGGGCTGCCAGGCACAGGGCACCAACTCTGGCCCCTGCTATTCATTCAAAAGGTAACATATCTACTAAATTGGATAAACTATTAATAAGACGGTAAGTTAAGCTTGTAAGTCGGTGGTGGCTAGCTCCAAGACTTTGATGAGCAATTAAGAGACATTGGGAGCAACTCTTATTTTTTCAGACCGTGCCTGAGCCTAGGACCAGCAGCAGCACCTCCTTCCGATTCCAGTGACAGAAAAGTAGGTCAGCATGACGGGGCCAAACAAATACCAGTATAAATCCCATCCCTGATAAGCTGTCCAAGTTCATTCTTGTTTTATTGCACATTGCTCAGGTTTCATCCAAATCCTCTTCTGCATATGTTCTGTATTCCCCGCAGAGCGCCTGGTGCGTGGTAACCTAACTCCTGTGGTTACTTCCCCTTTCCAGCACTGAGATGGCAACAACCAAATGTAGTCATTTGCCCTGAAGAAACTCACAGGCCCAATTTAAAGAGAATGTTTAAATACCTAATAACATATAGAAACTACTAACTCCAGACAGATTGTATTAATGACTTGTGTTTGTGCCACATCTAGGATCAAGTTCCTTCTAGAAAAACGGGGGCTAGAGCCACTGCACCAAATTCCGTTCTCATGTTTACCTATTAAAATCCACCAAATCCCATGTATTTAGCTGAGAACATAATGAAAACAAAACGAACCATGTGAACTACGTCTTGCAGTATCTCAGTACCATTTCTAAAATGCAAACACATATGTTTGGGGCTGGCAATCGTAATTGTTATAGTCATTACCGAAGCCAGAGTTATTCAAGTGACTTCTGAACTGAAACTTTTCAAAACTCACAAATTGGTTGCTGGATGATCCTGTTATTTTAAAAAATGTATTTGTTGTTTCCAGTTGTTCCTCAAATAGTGGGTGGTGCTTGCTTTCCATGGTTCTCTCTTGTTACATACATTACACTATTATAAATGCATACAGGGAGTACACATAACTACCCATTTAAATGCATGGCAATACCTATGTGATAAATAGTGGAGGCACACGATGGATTGTAAACATATATGAGAAATACATTTCATAAGTAACTGGGATTTCCTCACCTATGGCTGCCCACGAACACATTTCCCACTTATATGGGAAATGGTCTGATACTCCAAACACCTTAGAGCTGCCATTTGAAAAACCAGCTTGATTACAGATTACTTGTGCCCCAGATATGTGAGCACACCTTTCCAGTTCCTACTCCTGTACACATCCAAAAACATAGTATCTTTGGTTCTTTACTAGCATTGCTGGTTTTTAAAATAACACAAATTTAATGTCCTGTACCTTGGGATGGGATTCATCTTAACTAACTGTATACCTTTACACAGCACAGACATCTACAGCTGAGCTAGTCACCAGGGGGACCCCTTTGCTGTTCACAGGGATAAACTGGCACTTGAAGGACTTGATTGATCTGGCCAACTGTAGATACTTATCTTAGGATAAGACAGATCCAGTACTAGCAGTGACCATGAGGAGATCACTGGATGAACAGCTCTGATGCAGGCATTCATATTGCAGACATTTATGTCAGAGGTGGCTTTCAGGCATAGCTGCCTTAGACCACTGGAAAAGGGGATATTTTCAGCTTCTTGGCAGAATGTGGCATTTTCTGTCAACCTTTGAAAGCTCAGGATGACCATTAAAAATTGTGTCCATGTTGTTCATGGAAGAAGTTTCCTTACTTCACATTGAAAGGTTTTTCAGTCTCCTTGGATTACTGGTACATTAAGGACTGTCACATTCAGAGAGGAGGAAAGGAGTGCCTGTAAATCTCCAAAACCTCCTAAAATTAATTTTTCTGTAGTGAGTAGGGGCTTTAGGTGATGGGGCTCTGCAACATAAATTTTATCAGCATTGTTTTGTTATGGGTGCATTACTCACAAATAGCAAAACAATAAGGAATTTAGGCAGGTCATCCCCAGAGAAATATTAATTGATGTATAATGCACACCACATCTGGTGGCAAACTGTCCGTGTGTGTGTATATATATATATCTGAATATGCACTCCCACAACCTCTTTCTCTGCATCTCCTTATTTTAGTGATCTAATTCCAAACTGCTGCTCGCCCGCAAGAGCTCAGTAGCAGGATTTTCCAAGGGAAGCCAGTGGTCTTTCTCCTTAACTCAGTGTTATGGCTCTTTCACATGGAAGAGAGGAACTGCCTGTAACTCCTGTTCCTACCCTTGCTGAATGGGTCGTTTCAGTGGGGCTGGGGTGGTCCCCTCTCTCTCTTGCTCTCTCTCTCAGAGAGGTATCTGAGGGATATGCTGATGAGAAAGATTAGTGGCTGCCCTGTATTCTGCTGCCAGTGGGTTCAAGTTTCCAAAGGCGTTGTATTACCTGACCGAAAGAAAATGGAATTTTAATTACGTGGTGATGGACGTAGAACTTCCCAGGCGCGAGGGAGAATTACAGTAGTGTGATGCTATAACCCCTAACTATAAAGATTATGGATTGAAAGTGAAAGGCTAATGGTCTAGTTGAAATTTCAAGATTTTCCCTAATTCCCCAACTTCCAACCTCTTTTTTGAGACCTTTACATTAGAGGCATTGTGGTTACCTTCTTTTAAACTGACAGGAATCAGTACCGAGTCCCTGGCATGTTTTTGGTCCACAGCAAATTATCTTCCTCTCTTGTGTTTGTTCCATTTTCAAAAAGTCTGGGAATAGATTACCATACAAAGGTATTAACCAAATACATGGGAAAGTACTGCCAAGAAATGTTAGCAAGAAATAAATTGATTGATGGAAAATGTCTTTCCTAACTAACTCTGTGGGTTCTGAATATGAAAATAGTTACAGATTACAAGACGATATATGCTGATGTGCTAACACTGGTTAGGCTCATATATTTTCACAATGTCTTAACTGTTTACTTACTCTCTCCCCATTACAACAATACACATACTATTTTTTCACTCTTTTGGATACAAATTTAATTCCTTTCAGATAGAATGAAAGAATCTGCCTGACCTGTCAAGTTAAATCAACAATCCTCTACCACACAGGAATTAGGGATAAACCCTTTCTTACACAACACAAATGCCCGTTTTCAGTATGCTTCTGACTTGCCAGCCAGTAAAATGATATCACAACATTTCAGCCGCTATCCAGTCCAAAAGTTTCACTCCAAAACAATTTCACACAGGGCAAGCGTAGGTTTTAACATAATGCATAGTGTAGGTTTAACCTGTGTTTCTTTAGACCATTTTCCAGGCTAAAAAGGGTCAATCCTGCAGGCGGAGTTAGACATGGAGACAGTTTTCCTGCCCTGTGAACACTTTTGAAAGATGGAAGATAGTCTTCCCATTTCACGCTGTCAGGAAAAAAAAGGGATGCTTTTCTCTTTTTAACCAAACAACTAAAACTGTGGGACAGGGCACGAGATGGATCTCTCTGACTGTGCTCACTGCTTCATTTTTCATTTGCTCCATGGCTGTGTTTCGGCCTGTTCCAACTAGCACCCTCCAAGAGGAAGCCTGGGTGTGGTTTGGGGAGAGATCAAGCCAGCAGCTGCTCCAAATAAGAGTTATAAACAAGAACTTCAACAGCCTTGACTCCCTCTGATGCACTCCAACACAATCCCACCCATTTTGTGCTGTCCCGTACAGCATGCTTACCCCTTTGCGTGCCATACACCAAGGCACACCACACAAATCCTTCACTTTCCCGCCATCGAAACACTCTCCAGCAACTCTCAACGTGTCTCTTATAATAAACATTTCAGCTACTTAGACCTGAGACAACACACACAAAAATAATGATATCTTGGGACCGCAGGGGAACAACAGGTTCAGTGGAGACCAGGGTCCAATGCTGTGTAGGTGTGCACTTCGAGTCAGCCTCCTTTAGAGAGGTCTAATCAATTAGGACAGACGCAAAACTCTCCATGCTCCTTATTTAGCAGTTAGAATAAATAAAGCAGCCAAGCTGCATCCACATACTCCGTAACTGGCAGGACCTGGGTGCCTACCCAAGTCCAGGGATTCACATCCAAGAAAAATACCCAGATCACCAGGATTTGGTAGCTCAAAGGTGGATTGCTCATTACCCTTCTCAGGCAGGTCCCTCCATCTTCCCCCCTAGAATCGTCCTATGGCTGTATGAATAAGCAAATATTTATTAGATGGAAAAAAAGTTCTATGGCTCTGAAGCTTAAATCCCTGTACCAATGTGTACAAAAATGGGACCTGTTTAAAGATCAGAGTTACTGGGATCAAGTAGACCATTTCCTTCTCTCTGATTTTGACCAGAATGCCACTTCTGATCTGAAAAGCCTTTTGTAAAAATTAACCACAACTGACATGTTTCTGCAAGGAGTTTTCATTTTGTGAGAAAATTCCAGACTAGCTTTATGTGAGGACCACACACTCACATGGACCGAAGATGTTGATGCTGATGAATTGCTGCTTTCAGCTGTAGAATTTAATTATTCTCATTCTGTACAGCTGGCGTTATTGTGTGGTGATGTGTTTGTCTTCTGACACCTCGGGGGGGAGGATGAAATGAATTTGCTACATTCACAGTGCCAAAGGGACAGTTTGAATAAGAAATGCTGCAATAAGACCTGCATGACTATGTCCTCTGGCATGAATGATGAATCCAGGTTCTTTAGATCTTGTTTTCTAGCAGCACTTACAGACGGGAAGCATTTCTTTAAAAATGTTATAGGAAAATTACTCTAAAGTTAAGCCTATTTTGACAGACAAAAGAAATTAACTAGTTTATATTGGCTGATTTCTAGCCTGTATTCCTGAAGCCCTTCCCTTCACTTGACAGGCTGGTGGGCGTCACTAATACTACTCATTTTCAGTTTGTCAGTCAATAATCACTTACATGGCACTATGTCTTTGGAAATGACAGCTGAGACAAGATCTGATGCACAGCCTTCCTTCCACAATGCCTTCCTAAATACAAATCTGAGGCGGCTGAAAGGACCAAATACTCTATATCTGATAATGACACATTCACCCAGCTTGTCATAAAGAAGGTTTGGGGGAAGTTTACAGCGCCACTATGCGGGAAATGTCTCTACTTCGATGGCATAATGAAGTCGTACGAAGCAGAAGAGTCCCTGCCATTGGACATTAATGAGAGTCAACATTTTTTGTGCTCTAAGGCATTTTAATTGTATCACAAGCAGAGGCCATCTGGCTTAAGAATGAATATTCAGTATCTTGTAGCAGAAGCAGAAATACTTGAGAGGGAAATGGTACCTTCCTGGCTTCCAGCTTGGACAGTACCCATCACTAAAACTGATGTGTTGCACAGTTGGCCAAATTGCAATTTGATGCCTGACCAATGTCTTTTTAGGCTATTATTATCTTATTAATTAGTTATTGTTTACTAGTTTGGACTTTATGTCTTCAAAAAGAAGATCACTTTATGTTAAAAACTCCTAAGGGATAACATATTTCACCACACTCTGCAGAGAACTGGGACAGCTCGTCAACTTTTATTTACCGAGAAGTCATAGGGGTAGAAATCAATTTATTTTTTTGAGGAATAAACATAATTTCTCTCTTGCGTGTGACAGGTACAATCCCTGTTTATTAAAAATGTAGAGAAAACATCTGCAAAATGGAAATTTAAAGAACAAGTATCACAGCAGACAATAACTTTCCTGAGAAAGAATCGAGCTGAGAAAGAATGAAACCATCACTTCTGAAGGGCAGGCATTTGTTTCACAATTTTTATGACTGTCACTGGCTCCTTCAGCTTGGCCTATCTTATTTCTACATTTGACCAGAATGGTGCCTCTCACTGCAGCTTGTTGGGGAAAAAAAAACTCAAACTGATTTGGCAGAGATTTTTGCTGAGCTACGTATGAAGACCAGAAGACAATGTTTCACAGTTCTGAGAAACTCAAGCTGTTAATACTTTGAGTAAATTATATGTACGTAACATGGCCTATTTACGAGACTGTAGGTTTATTTGCTTAAGTGCCTAAATATCTTGCGGTGGCTCTGAGGCGGATGTTGAGCCGACAGCCTTGTCTGCCACACTGAGCCACCTCAAATACGAGCAGCCCAGCGAGAGCGGGGGCCAGGCTGCRATCCCTAGGAAGTGTTTGACTTGAATGCACCTGGGAGCAGTGCTGGTGGAAATGCATTTAAAGGTAGTGGAGGCTCTGCCACAATATTTTGTAATTAAATCAGACAACATGTTGACTCCCTCCTGAGGGAATGTGATGTGATAAATCCATGATGCATTTCCTCACCGGAGCTATCTGGGCTGCGTTGGCTCTCACGAGCGCCAGGTTGCACTGGGTGAAGCAATTTCCTGCATGCGTTTAGAAACTGCTCCAGAATACTTCAGGGTGATAAAAGTTAGTTGAGCCAATATGATTAGAAAGCTATCACCTCATTTTCACTGCACTACTGCCATAATCCTAGAAGGAAGATTCATATATGTGCACTCGGGAATGAAATTCCAGGGGAGAAGAAATCCATAATACCAACTATCAGTTAATATTATCAGACAACTGAATTTTTTTGTACTTGCTTGCTTACTTTTCTCAGGTGAAATTTACCCTAGTGCACTAGACCAACACAAGACCCACCCAGCCTTGAATGCTGGATACTACGGCACTCGGTACAGTGCTACTGAAATCGCCAGGCAGGCTTTCAACGTGAGCTTGCCGTGGAGCTAAACATCACCTTGTGATGCAGTTCTGCCAGAGCTGAACAGGGCGTACCTATGTGATGAAGTGCTCCTGAATGTGAGAAAGGAAGGCAAAGTCAATCCCGAATACATAAACATATCTTAAGCAATAAGCAATAAGCAAAGAGTAGAAGTCGGAGCTGTAACTCAGAAGTCTAAGGGAGGACAGGAAGAGTGATAGTAAGAGTTTCCCTCTCCTTTGGCTTATAGGAAAAAGACATCGAGCGTTATATAAAGATGTGAAAATCTCAACCTCAGTAACTGAAGCATTCAGTTATCCAAACCTGAAGTTATTCTGACTCAAAAAGCAATTGATGCATTTGCTTTTCAGGCAGTACACACATCACACATCCATGCAAGTCAGTATGTCTGTCCGTCACCTATTGCAAGGCAGAATTCCTTTCGAGCGGTATCTCATCCAAAGAATAGGAAGTGATCAGGAACTATTGGTGGCATTACTATTAGAGCTGTAAGCATGAGATTCCCTCTCGTGATAAATCCAAACTGATTTTATGTGTGTTCAGTGACATCCCATTCCCTGTCTAAACATGGTCAGTATAATACAAAAATGTCTCCCTGGGCACACCAATAAAACTGAATGGGATTGAGTGCTGTAAACAACAAGGGACTCAATTCTCGCTCTCAGACACGGAAATTTTGTCAGAATTTTGTGGCTCCAGATGAAATGCTGAGCACAACCTAAACATCTACATGAAACTGTTATGTTAGAAAGGTGAAGTAAGTCCAATGAAAAAACACCACCACCCGAGACTGATATTTAAAATGGCAATCACAAGAGGCAAAACAAGTTTAATATATACGGTCTGGCAAAGCTGCATTCTGCTTCTTTAAGAATGCATTACATATTATGAGCATTCCTATTACAATTTTATTGCAATATTCAAGGTGTACTCAGAAGATACTATTAATTTTTTTAAATATGGGTTTATTTGTTTGCATCTTATTTTAGAGCCACTCTTCCAGCCTCCAGTTTCATTTCTAAAATTAAAGCTAGTGATATTTCCATATCAAAGTTTAAAATTAATTTGCTTTGTGGGACATGCCCCTTGATCTAAAATACTTCATTTTAATTAGAACATTTAATTTTCTCTAATGGAATCAGGTTCCATTCACTTAATCCAAAACTACTTTCTGAAAGAGTTATAAGCAGTACATTTTCTCAGCACAAGTCCTCCTAAGGCTTGTCCGCATGAGGAGATTGCACCTACGCAGCTAAACTGATTTCAGATTGATCTACTTACACCACTACAAAATGTTACTGAAGTTAACCGTAACTGGGTCTGCCCCACTTCTGGATTGGTTTTATCAAACAGCTTTAAGTTTCCTAATGCAGACCAGGAACAGATAATAGGTATCATCACAAGTATGTGTTAGGATGAAAAAGCTAAATGAAAATTGTCCTACCTCCCAGAGCACGAGTGTCTGGACCCGCGCAGCCTGGAGTATGGCCACTTCCCACCACCATTTTTGTACAGCTTCCTTCTTCCCTTTGCCCTCTTCTCTATAACGTGTTGTGTACATGTAGACCGTGCCAGATCATGTCTGCTTCTCATTAAGAGGACGTACAAGACCTTTCCGAGGAACACTTTGCATATTCTGACTCCGTCTCAGGATGATGTTCTGCCCCCATGCACGCACAAAGGCACACGGATAGGTCAGGGCAGAGATAATCGGCGCATGGGCACCGACAGTGAAAAGCATTTCCTTCCCTTCCTGTGAGAGCTCGCTCCCTCCATTTAAAATAAGTGTTTGTTCTGGGGAAGGCCTGTCTTTACCAATTTTGTACATCTCATCAGCACAGAGAAATGCAATAAATACCATACATTATGATAAACTCCAAAACACCTTCAGCTCCATGCTGACTACAGCTCTCACAATGTAGGGGCACGGCAACAAAATGATTTAAAAAACTGCATACCTTGAAAAATAGCCAGGCTGTCATCAATTTGGCCACTTTTACAACCCAAAAGACATGCTTGTAGAGCTCAGTATTCACTACTCCAGGGTCTACTACATTAGCAGTCACATGGCTTCCATCTGCAGTCAGAAGATGCTGTAGTCGATAGGTAAATAACACAAGGGCAAGTTTGCTTTGGGCATAGGCTCCATAGGGTGAATACGAACATCTGTATACAGGAGAGAAAGAGAGAGGGAGATGCACATAAAAATAATCAGAAGGAAAACAGAATTGCACAAACATCAAATCTACTGCATTTTGCAATATCCTGCAAACAAACAGCTATACACTGAGTCGTCAGAAGAAACAGCTTATCACTGGCAGGTGTGTTGTTTGCTAGAGTTCTGGTGATTATTCCATCAGACACCAAGTCTGATGTACGGCGGGGAAAAAAATAAAAATTAAATTACACGGTACCTGCCAGAATCTCTGTGTCAAACTATTTAAACTAGAAATGCTGAGGCACCAATCTCCAGGATATCATCACCTAGAGGCCCTCAAACTACTCTCCCCTTCCTCACTGCCCTCTTCCCACACATTCATACCCTGTTCCCACCCAGTAAATCCGTGCCTGATCATACTACTCCTGGTTATTATTATTTGTATTGCAGCAGGACCTACTAGTTTCTGATGAAGGCTCCTGTGTTGGGTACAGTACAGAAGAGTAAGGCAATCATTGCATCTGCCCCAGTGACACACCAGATTACACACAGCTAAAGAGATGGATAAAAAGATGGGGCAAGGAGAGCGGCTGCAAGGGTAACCACGGTTATGCCATAACAGCCTTTAGAGGAAAGACGGCTGGCTGGGTCTGTGCCAAACAGGAGGTGCGATGAAGGCACGCAAATACTGGGAGTTACAGTAAAACATTACCTGTTGAGAGTCCTGTGCACCTCTCTCATCCGGATGCTGAATCTGCCTTTCTTTCAAGTCAAACTTTCTAGGAAATGCTGATTAGTTGGGTTTCACTGCATGCAGGCAGCAGTATTTTTTTTTTTAAATAAGCAGGCTAGTTCCAGGCAAATTAGCAGGTATGTCACTTAAAATGCTCCTCCCGACTGGGGCCTCAGCATCACTTCCACAAATTCCTATGCCATGACAATTCCCTCTTGTAATTACCACAGCCTCTCATCTAACCTTTTTTGTGCTTAGCAGAACCAAAGGTAATTCCTGGCATTACAGACAGCTCATAGGCAAAGCAGGTGGGAGCCTAAAGCAACAGGCTCCTGGGGGCAGCAAAACAGCTTTGGTCCCCATCCCCTTTGCCTCTGCCAGAGCCTGGGGAAGCAGCGCTGCTTGCTGCTGCTGCAGATGTGGAGCCAGGGGTTAGGGTCCGTGGGGCAGCAGCTACTGCTGGTGGAGGGAGATAGAGGGGCGTCCACCCAGGAGCAGATCTCTCTTTCCCAGCTCTCTCCTTCCCCCTAGTTGTTGTCCTGCATCTGTGACAGCCGCAGCTACAGCTCCATCCTCTACACCTTCACCCTTAGTGCAGCAAATGCCCGGACTGGGGATGCTCCTACTCTGCTGAAAAGCCTGCCTTCGGTTTTCTGTGGTTGCTACTATGTGGTTTTCATTTTGAATGAATAGCAAATATGTCTCAGAGTTCTTTTTGTTACCTCATTCTCGTTGAATACCTTCACCACAGAAAGCCCTGTACGCTTCACCACAGAAAGCCCTGAATGCTAGCAAACAGGCTGACTGTCTGCAGAGGTATAAGGCTACTGAAGCAATTTAACTGTTCGTGTTATACAGAAACTTGGAGACACAATGGTAAATCGTACAGCTCAGCTACAGGAAGTAAAAGACAACAGCATTGACTCTGCAGTGCATCTCTTTTTTTTTTTTCTGCTTTTTTTTCCCTGCTCTATTCTTGTTCAAGCAAATCACAAACAAACAGGCTACAAAAGCATTATATAAATTGAGATATAATAAAAAAGTAGAGCTGATCATAAACAGCCCTTGCACCAACCAATGGCTTGAGCTGTAATGTGCTGGATAATGTAGCTCCATCATCATAAAGATATCACCTGCGCCTCAGGTTAAAATGGGCTATTTTAAGAATAAAGAACAATCACTGCATGAATATAAAAGTGACTTGGCATTAGTCAGGAAATTGCAGTTACATTTTAAATTCAGTAACGTCCGTGCTCTGATCTGAGACACTCAAAATGTCACCTTATGCTTCATGCATATTTCAACCCTTTTAACTTGAAGGACCAGATCCTCAGCCGCTACGAGCTTCACTTGCGCAGCCGTGCGGGGCAGAGCTCACACCACCCATGGGAAGAAGCACTCATCCGAAGCCGCCTCCGGCAGCCAGCTGGCAGCCAACCCTGGCACTTCTCCATCGGTGCCACCATTCCCCCACCGGTGGAGAACGCAAGCTGGGGCACGGGACAAGCTTCCCGAGTTGAATTAGAGTGATCTTGTCTGGCAAGTGGCTCACAGGAAAGCAGGGCTGGGGACTACTCTGACTTGTTCTGCCTGGGTCTAGTCTGGCCTTCAGTAACCTTCAGATGCCAGGCAGGAGGATGGTGAACGCTCCCCATGACTTCCCATTCCCACATTTTGCACGAGTGCTGTTTTGACTTACCTTGTGGCGATGAAGCATGAACTACAAGGGCCGGATCCTCAAAAGCCTTGTACTTTGCATAGATATCTATGTCAGAGAAACACGAGTGCCGAGAAGATATAAAAAGCTATCCAATCAGCGAGGAAGCCTTTTATATCACAGTGCAGAGATGCAAATGATTTGCAAGGCAGCAGGGAATCAGACTTCAATAACATACTATAGAAATGAAGGATATAAAATTGGATACACAGAGCAGACACTTTTGGCAGAACCCCTGCAATGATTACCTGCTCTCTTCCCGTTTTCTCTGTGTATGCTTTGTGCTTTCCAGGAATCTGACATCAATGGACTACATAAGACAGAGGAATAACCTGTGACACAGAACTGACAAGGATTTTTGTTGAACAACTGTTTTGTTTGTGAGACCCTGTCTTATTAGGTTCATGTTGTTTAAATGCTACATTGGAAAAAAAAATCAACGTTGGTTACTTGATTTCATTACATCCAGTCTTGACTTTATGCATCAGAAAAATAGGAGCACGTAGGCCTCTGTACCTGTACCATGATTGTATCTCCCATGCACATACATGTAGAATCACAGAGTGGTTTTGGTTGGAAGGGACCTTAAAGACCATCTAGTCCAAACCCCCTGCCGTGGGCAGGGACATCTTTCACTAGATAGGTTGCTCAGAGCCCCATCCAACCTGGCCTTGAACACTTTCAATGATGGGGTATCCACAACTTCTCTGGGCAACCTGTTCCAGAGTCTCACCACCCTCATCATAAAACATTTCTTCCTTATGTCCCATATAAGTCTACCCTCTTTCAGTTTAAAACTGTAAAATTTATTCCTCTTACACATGGAATTATCTGGCTTTAAAGCTTATGCATCTAAATCTAGCCTCTCTTGGCGCTCTATGCTCTGTATATACATTTTCTACACTGAATGAAACTATAATTGTATACTAAATAAAATAATAATATTGACATTACGCATTTCCACATTGCTTTCATTTTCTGAAGGCTCTAAAAGCCTTCTAAAATGAAAGTGCATACAAGAGGCCAACTGAAGCACAGCCCAAAGCAGAACATAGCTTACCAGCAAACTGTGCTGGCACAGCAGTGCACATGAGGTGCCTGTGATGTTTGGACCCCTGAGGACACAGGGTATCGATGCTTCACAGCAAGGCAGGCACTCTCAAGCAGAGAAACTCTACCTCCTGACTAGGTGGCCAGCCAGGCAAAAGACTGGTAGCTCCCAGCTACGCACGCTGGCCAGTCGGCTAGAGAGCTAGGAGGTACTGGTGTTCGACTGCCCAGGGATCCATCCGAATAAATACTGCCCACCAGGCTCGAGATACGCCAGACAGCACGTGCTGTGGTACGGCAAGCCTGTGCACGGCCAGCAGCTAGGAAAAGCAGAGCAAGGACTTGGGGGGAAGAAGTCCAGTGGGAAGGACCACCTTTTCTACCATGGAAAACAATCTCCCCTGAGGGATGTCCCCCTAGAGCATTTTGCCAAGTCGGTTCTGATAAAATACGGCAAAGCACAACTCACTAAATGGAAACTACAGGAGGAGTTAAAGCAGACAGGATTTAATTAGCTGCTTTGAAATCTGGCCAAGAGAGCAGCAATATACAAGACCTTCTTCTTCCTTTTAAAATAATGCTTTATTGATTCTATACTGATGAATAAAGGATCAAGATAAGGCAGGCTATGCGTTTTCTGTTCAATTAATTTTTAGCAGAAATTCTTATTTTTGGCTTAAGATTTTTTGCAACATAGACCGACAAGTTTGAATTATCATTACAAAAATTAGGGAGGAGAAGAGAAAGGGATTGTTTTGTATTTTTGCCAAAACAAAATAAGTAAGCATTCAATTCTGGAGTGAGTGAGTGCCTTGTGGTTTGCTGATTCTTTTTTTCTTTTTTTTTTTTTTTTTTTCACCAGAAGCTGATTTTACCACTCATCTCCATGGTGCTGTCTCTAGCAGCAGTCTCCCTAGCATGCTGGGGCAATGTATATGTAAAAAGTAATGAGAAGCCAAATTTCAAACCGGAGCCTGCAGTGGCTAATTAGGTGTTTAAATATGGACTTAGCTCCTATCCAAGTTTGAAAATGGGATCCATGTTTAGCACTTCCCTTGGCAGCCAGTCTTACTCTGGTTTCTCTTCTGTCTGGCTTTAGTCGGTCTGTGTTCGGTAGAGGTCTCCCATTTACACCCAGTGATACCATGTTTCGTGAAGAGCATTAAGTCAGCTCAGGGTACCCACTGAGTAATAGGGGAAACAAAATTGCTGCTCGGCATAGACCACTTCCTCCACACCTCCTGTGCACAGGCTTTCGCGCTGCTCTCAGCTTTTTCTCTTTCATTAACGGTTGCTTTTGCATTATGCACACACGTGGAGGAAGCGGATACACCCCGACCGAAAGAAGGGTGCAGTGACAGCACCCTTTCCCTTTGCCAGCACATCTTGCTTCAACAAAAGGCTCAGAGGACCTGTGACTGTACTGACCGACCCACAGCTACATTTAACCTGGCCGCTGCTAGCAGTGAAGTTTTCCTGACGTGGACCTCTTTCACACCGCGCTTGTCTTGCGCATGTCACCCTCCCCTCACCCATCACCACRCTCCCCAATTTCCAGCGTGTTAATTTGCCTGGAGGGCAGAGTGCACCAAGATCAAACTGCAGAACAACCCGATTGCTATGTGCTCCATTAAAAAACAAGTGATGCAAAATGTGGTGACATGCTGGGGTTTTTAATGAAAGGCCACACAAAATTTCAATATATGCCGTAGGATGAATCAGTGAATTAAGCAAAACACAGWCTTGCTGTATTAAAATGACTAAAGTTTCCTAATGATTTATGTATTAATCTTGCAATACATCATCACCACTGCTTAGTCAAGAATATAAAAGACTATTATTAAACACTCATGAAGCTTTCATAGTCTTAAATTTTTTTTATCCAGGGAATGCAGTGCAACATTTTTCAAGATTTTTGATAGATTTTGGTGTTTATTTTGAAGCAGCTACAGAAATATATTGCAGAATATAGGTATGTCCTTTCTGGTTATCATAAGCAGTTTCTTTCTCTCTTTCTATGATAAACCAAAGCCTGAGTCCTAAATATTGCTTATTAGATTTAAGCAGACTTCCTGACAGTACTACATATATTTATCCCATGAACACATTTGCATCAATTGTGATTTTCCCTCAATACAAAAAAAAAAGGAAAACATAGAGATGGAGAAAAGACAGAGTTGGAGAAATTAGAATACGTGTATTACCACTGAAAATTGCCAATTGAAAGGAACAAGCATATGCATTAGTAAAACAAAACTAAAATCTAAAGTGTTAATGTATCTACTTATTCAGATTTTGTTACACTTTTGTACAGTAGCTGTCCTGTTACCAACTACTACTATAGGCTACTGTATAGTCACCCATTTCATACACATGCCTTGGTACTTTGGATGCTCACTGAATAACTATATTTCTTCATGTACATTTCTTTCATATACTTGATATGTAGCCTTAAAAAAAATATATATATATACACACACATATAACAGTCAAGGTGGCCTTAGCATACCCCCGTGTATTTGAACTTGAATACACTGGTAGCTGTAATTTGAGTGAATAAGGACTCAAGCATTAGGGACTCCTGAAGCGCCCTCATGACCCTGTGATGGACACGTTGGAAAGGAAGGCTACAAGACTGATAATTAAAATTAGTGGTTCTATACAAGCTGAAAAGCAAGCTCCTCACGTCCTAGCTGGTCACAGCAGGGTTACTTAAGCAGCCAGAGGCAGATGGCACTTTCAGAGCAGCCCACCTTGCCCTTTAGTTCCGACCCACAGACAAAGACCAACCACATCTAGAGCTTCCCCCTGCAGTGAGCCCCTCGGTGCCACGTGCTGCTCACACACAGCTCTGGCCAAAACCGGGCTTTCTCTGAACTCTTTGAACAGTGGTAAAATAGCATTTTTCTTCTTAAAATTAGAGGAGAAGCATAAGGGTAGAGGCTCAGAGCTGGGAGATTCTCTCTCTCTTTAAAATGTTGGTGATGGTCTCACTAGCAGTAGCTGACTTCTCTACAAGTCAGTGACTCCTGCTTTGTGCTTAATCCACAGTTCAGTAGGAGCCACAAGCTGGAAGCTGGGTTGTGGGGTTTTTTTAAAGACATGCTTCCCAACTTTCAGCACTTCACTGTATAAATACATAGCAGTCAGTGACTAGACCCTTGTTAGAGCTTGTAGGAAATGCAGAGTGAACAAAAATTAACTTACTGTCTTTGGAGGACTACATTTAGTGAAGGAACCTGGAAGGTCTATATTATAAAAATATTTATGAAAGGCAAAATAAGCAGGGGCTTGTCATCCTGGGCATTACTGTCATCCAGATGGAATCAATGCATCATTTTTCATTTGGCTGATCCCTCCTCCTAATGGCAGGAGGTGAGATGTCAAGAGCCCTCCTGCTCTACTGATTGCCTTGCTGTGTGCAGCTCCATTGCTGTGTGCTCAGCACAGTTCTCAAATGTATGAAACACGGACTCAAAGGCTGGTCTTCTCAAAGTCTCACCAGAATCAGTATCTTAAAAAAAGTCTAATTTTTCTGTTGGCATTAAATTGATGTTAATTCCAAATGTTTTCAATTATTTTAAATATTGATGGCAAGTTCAAGTTGTAATTACTATAATTCCATTCTCCCAGAAAATATATCTCTTTATAAAGAATTATATAAATTGCCTCTTCTGAAGCATCATTTTTCTACAGTCAGTTCATATGATGCAGTGTTAAGTACTTGCTAATATTTGAAGTGGTATTTGAGCGTAATGGTATCCCTTCATTCAATTAAAAATCTCCATCAAACAAATGAATGAGTAAATAAATAGAAGCAAGGAAGGTTTTGCATTGCTGCAGCCAAGAAACAGATCAAGGCTCCAAGACCTACATTCTGTGTCCTGGTGACTCTCTTGAGTGATGGGGAAACATTGCTGCCACATATATTTTAGTATTATCTCTTGGATAATCTGGATCTCGGGTTACTGAAGATTGTCACACATCTTTTAAGATTATCTCTGGATTATATCAAGAAGAACTCTGAGGCACTCTCCACCCACTTGTGGAAAGCTTCCTAGCTCTCCTGCAACAGAGCTTTTAAGTTGAAGGAAGCAATGGGTCTTCTTATGGTTTCTTCCACCAGAACGCACGTAGGGCCATAAAATGGCCCAGTAATAACTTGAACAATCCCAAATCTTATTTCTGTTTCAATAAAATAATTTTAGAACAGGTATAGACTTTTCCATACCAGCTGCAGATTCTGGGCTTTTCATTCTGGGACTGAGAGGGAACTGTAGGGTCTGGTTGTGCATAATAAAGTGCTGCCAGTCATCTAATGTGGTTAGCAGATTTTCAGTAGACTACATGAAATGTGTTGGTGTATATGTGAAGATAATGTAAGGTTTCATTTTGTGATGGGCTGAACCCACTGCACTGCCTTGGAGTTGAGGAGGCGCCGAATGTGTTCTGCAAGTGCAAATGTTCAGCATGCTGAAGGACTGGTCTGTCTTACCAGGAGGAGAAACATGGCTTGAATGTACACACAGACTGCAAAATCCTTTTTCCTCCAAGGTGTCCATAAATATGGTGCAGAAAGTCCTATGCCATCACACACTGTCCACAGAAGCAACACAAGACCATCAAGTCTGGCCCAACAAAATAATTTTGAACTTCTGCTTTTTCAAAGTTTTCTTACGTAGTGAGGATATGAGTATCACAGCTTCAAACTGAGAGGTAAAACTGACTAACTCCCAGTACATGAAATAAGACAAGGAACAAGCTCATAAAGAAAGTCACTATTTGTTAAAAACAGTCATGAGAAGTCTTCCCCTCTGTTGGAAGACAGCTAAGTTAAAGAAGAAATACGGCTGAAATGCCAACAGGTACAGGACAAATTAAAATGTGGAAGTTTCCTGCACCCATGAAATGACTCATAGCCCAGACACGGCAGGAAAGGCTTTTGTTCGTGTGAGACCATACGTCACCAGCGGCCTTTGGCCACTGTCAGAAAAGATGCAGGATTTAAATAAGCATACGAAAGGGGCCTGTGAAGAGGGGGGGTCTTACTTAAGGAACAGAAACACGTCAACTTCAGCAAACAAAAAAACCTGCTAGAAACGAATAACATACCGCAGCCCAAAGTGGTCCATAGCCAGCATTGCAAAGAGGTTATTTCAAAGTACCATACGGGACAGTGACAGCAATCAACTTCTCTACCATTTAGCCTTAGAGTTGGGTTTTGGTTTTGTTTTATAAATTTCCCAATACTGTGTCACCCTGGAACACTGTAAACAGAGATCTGTAATGGAAACCCAAGCATTTCCTAAGAAGGGGCATGGCATGGCTTGGGGCCAGAGCACATGAGATCTCTTCCACCTCCAAACACACCAGGAGCAAGTGAAGTCGGGCAGGTTTGGCTTTCCAGGAAATGACGAGAAGTTTCATGTCCAAACCCTGAAAAACCAACACACAGTTACAGAGCTGCCCTGCCCCAGCCCTCACTGAAAAAAGAATTAAAAGATACTGCTGCTTTGGCAGACTGATTGATTTTTGGTGGCAATTCACATACTGAACACCCCCCTATTTGAGCTGAGAACCAAAAGTTTTCATGCAAAACTCGTAATATTTTAATTTGGACATTTCTGCAGTGCCATATTATAGCTAGCATCACTGTTAAAAGCTCTTGAGCTTCTCAGAAAGCTACTGTGAGCCATGGTGCTCCTCAGTCTCTGTCCTTCTTGGGAGGCTGAGATGGTGCTGTGTACAGCCAGCGTCCACCTCCCATGACAAGAAATGCAGGAGAACCGCAGCACCTGACACATAACGAGAACAGAAGAAATGGATCATCGAAGCTGCAACTATATAAGACATTCTGGCAGTATTAAAACTCCTGGGGGCTAAAATATTTCATTTTTACAGTGACTTATTTTATTTAGAAAGTATATTTTTCCTAAAACCCACATTTTTTATAGAGAACTCGATTTAATCAAAAGACCAATTTTTCTTCACAGGTTTAAGTATTCAAATGCCTGGTCTGCTTTTGAACAGACGAAGTTCTCCTTCACTGAAAGAAGACGTTTAGGATGGGGAGCAGAGAAAAGGTTAAGAGTTATCATTTGTAATTGCAGAGGCAGAAGTCTGCCTTTGCCTCCCTTCGCTACAGCTTGTAATCCTTAATGGAGGTGGCAAGATCAGGGATGTATGGTTGTGGAGAACCAGAAGCAACAGCAGGGCTGAACCCAGAGGGGATCTGTGAAAGGCAGGCTGATCATTTTGAACGTTTCTCTTAACACGTTATTCCAGAGATTTACAGGCACATGTGCCAGCTTTCCCCAGCTACGCTAGGCAGCTCGAAGGACAACTCCGCTGAAAAGGTACTGTGAGGATGGTGGTAGTTAGAGTAATTGAGAGGAATGCTAAAATCGTTTGAATAATCACCCAGGACCTGAACTCCAAAGCTTTT
This sequence comes from Phoebastria nigripes, assembly GCA_035582835.1. Classification (NCBI taxonomy): domain Eukaryota; kingdom Metazoa; phylum Chordata; class Aves; order Procellariiformes; family Diomedeidae; genus Phoebastria; species Phoebastria nigripes. The sequence continues at coordinate 519,817 of JAYKAV010002673.1, forward strand.
AAGGTTCACTCAGCCTTAATGAGTCTTTTTGCTCACAGGGAGATGTTAAACTAACCTTCCCCTCTCAAGGGAAGTTCTCTTCTCCGCAAGTGTGCTGGTTTTGGCTGGGACAGAGTTAATTTTCTTCACAGTAGCTAGTATGGGGCTATGTTTTGGATTTGTGCTGAAAACATTGTTGATAACACAGGGATGTTTTAGTTACTGCTGAGCAGTGCTTACACAGAGTCAAGGCCTTTTCTGCTTCTGGCACCACCCCACCAGTGAGTAGGCTGGGGGTGCAGAAGGAGTTGGGAGGGGACACAGCCGGGACAGCTGACCCCAACTGACCAAAGGGATGTTCCATACCATATGACGTCATGCTCAGCACATAAAGCTAGGGGAAGAAGAAGGAAGGGGGGACATTCAGAGTGATGGCGTTCATCTTCCCATGGTGGAGCCCTGCTTTCCTGGAGATGGCTGAACACCTGCCTGCCGATGGGAAGTAGTGAATGAATGCCTTGTTTTGCTTTGCTTTACCTGTTAAACTGTCTTTATCTCAACCCACGAGTTTTCTCACTTTTACCCTTCTGATTCTCTCCCCCATCCCACCGGGGGAGAGTGAGCGAGTGGCTGGGTGGTGCTTAGTTGCTGGCTGGGGTTAAACCATGACAGCAAGTCCCTTTTGCCTTCTCTGTCACACAAGTGCAGTACATTAACTTCCAAATTACCATTGTACCGTCTTCCCGTTTTGGGAAACAGCACGTCTGCGAGATCCACTGTCCTGTGTGCCACAGAGGCTTGACTTCACCCACCAACCCACTGTGCAGGGAGAGGCCGAGCAGCAGAAACACCCATATATCACATACCTCCCAACACGTTGCAATTTTGAACTCGTTCAGAAACACTGTGTCCTATTAAATCATTAACCATTATTAATAATCCTTTGTTAAGACCATTAATCCCTTTTAGACAAGAAGGAATTTAACATTGTGACACACAAAGTAGCTACATTTAATTTCCCTGAATACATTAAAGTCCGGCGTTACCTTTGTGATAGTAGTGTTACACTGTGTTGTTGTTCTTCAGAAACCAATGAACCCTAGAAGCATTTTGATTAGACAGAATGAAAATACACTGATGAATGTAAAATTAAAACTTTCCAAAGTTGGCATCCTGACTTAAATATTTCTTCATTATTGGTTGCAGGAAAGGCTAGGGATCACCTGTGGCCTGCAACAGGGATAAAACACATGCTGCATATGAACTAAAACTCTGTCTTTTGGATTGATGAATTGGTCTGTTGATATAATAGCCCATTTATTATTTTTTAATTAATTCACAGAATTTGAGATCTGTGCCTTCACCAATACACTCACTTTCCAGGCCAGCAAGTCAATTTTTGCAATTAATGCTAATTGCTGCAAAAGCAAGGGATCATTTTGCAAAGCAGCAAATCCTTTTGCATTCATACAAAAAACATTTTGCAAAGAAGGACTGAAATACCCTTATGTAGGTGCATTAAGCGTTTGAATACTTATCATCTAACTATAGACAGGAAAACTTGGTAACCTGCTGCAGGCAGGCGATGTTTACCTGAATACAGCAGTGTGCTGCAGTTGGTATTTGCTCCTGTCAAGGGAACATGATTTATCTTGCAAATAGAACCAGAATATGCAACAAAAGTCACTGTGGGGAAGCTGTTTAAACAATACAACTCAAACAAAAACATACATTCCTTGAGTAAAATAAAATCTATAATAACATGTATCTATCTTGTTGTCTAGAACAATCTGTTATGATTACAATTTCTGTAGTTTTCACAGTATTTTATTAGCAGCAGTCCAGTGACACAGGCCTTTATATGTAACTGTGAAAGACTTCTGTACTGACTAAAATGGATTAACAAATAAAAGGGTAATATTTAAAATCCCTCCTACTTCCTCTTACAAATTTTCCTTTGTTATTTAAAAATTTGGAAATAAAACAATAGTACTATGCTACTACTATGCTACATCAGCTTCATGTTTGCTTTTGCCTGAATTGAAGATATTGTATATCCCAGAAGTTCTTCCAGTCAGAGAGAATTAAGAAACTACAAGTGATAGATCAGTTGTGAAAAGGCACTGAAGGAACCAACTGGGAATTTAAAAAAAAAAAAAAAAAGCTTTGAAAAAAATGTTGACTCATCAAACCATTCTTAGGGAAAAAAACTGTTTTAAACAAATGTCCAGCTTAAAAAAAAAAAGTAATCTGAAACTGATGGAGATACCTTACTTCAACAGGAGGACTTAGAAATTAAAGGTTTGGAGTTTCAGTTTGATCAACATTATACTTCAATTTACAAATAAATTAGTAATAAAATATTCTGAAATCACTGAAATCAATGGTTTTGGTCTGAAACATTTTCCAAAAGTAATTTGACATATTAATTTTTCATTGCTATTCATGGACAATATTTTCAAAATCTCAGCAATGCTGATGGGACAAAATCCTCAACTTTCTGCCCAAACTTAATACAACTTCATTTACTAACAAACACCACACACACACAAGAAGTGAAGATGAAGGACACCACCCATCCAAGAACTGGAGGTCTCCAGGGAGTTTGCTAGACAAATTTTCCCAGCAGTATGTGACCCCTCCTGTTACAGCCCTTATGAACTGCCTAGCAGAGGAGATGAACTGGAGCTGCCTCCCCTCCCCAGCATCCTCCCAGGTCCTGGGCAGAGCTGTTTACCCTGTTTTACACCAGCTAGGAAGCACATATGGCAGCTGGGATTTTTGCAATTCCTTTCATTCAATCTCTATTGTCTCTGACACGATTCATGCACCAGGGCAACAGGGAGAAAATACAGAAATTATCTGGGGACTGTACCAGCTTGGAGAGTTACAAAAAACATCAGCTCCTTCTGCAGCGAGAGAGCAGAGGAAAGAGAGCAGAAAAAGTGTGACTAACTGTTCCTGAATATACAGGAGACATGAACCAGAAAAGGAGCTGTGTTACTGTGGCTGGGGAGTTCATAGATCTGTGATTCACAGCATTACAGGGCCCATTTGGCATGCAAAAAGAGAGGATGATGAAAGGAATAGTTAGTCATGGAGACAAAGCTAGACAGAACACACAAAGATGCTACCCCTGGGAAAGGGAACATATTCAGGTGTGACCCACAGCCTGGGAAAGGGAATAAGGTCATCTTTTGTTTATTTTCCTAAAATTCCTGCCTACTTCGATAGGTAGAGTACTTGAAGGAGTGCCCTCCATCCCAGCCTTGTAAGAGCACCATGAACTCCAGAGCACTCTTCAAGCCTATCTCAACCCAAGAGGATGGCACAATGTTCTTCAAGCTTTTTCTAAAACCAGAGAGCCATATTCTCTCATGACCATATTTTTTTCTTCTCTTACTTTAGAAAGTATTATTTAAGGCAGGCAAAGGAGGGAAAAAGGACATCCCAGCTATGCTGTTAAGAGTGCACAGTGTACTACCCTCAGCATGTAATTGCTGAAACCACCACTGTTGAAACGCTTGCAGATAGCGTTTCTGTTAAACTTTCACCTCCTTGAAAACAGTTGTATTCGAAGTAGGGATGAAGGAGAATGATTTGCCTTAGGGATCCCCTTGTCGACTCATGTGATTGCTGTTGAAAACGGTCTGGATCTAAAAGACCACAAAGGTGTTTGATGTTCTTCATATATCCTTCAGCAAAAGAACTGGGAGAACAGTCATTGCTCTTGTGCGTTTGCATTTTCAATAACACACACGAAACAAGCTATGCCCTGCCAGTTTGGAACAAGCTCTGTCCTGCCTTGATGTACCCATGCTGTGTCTCTTTTACCGGTGTGTGTGAAAAGGATGGGCAAGAAGGGGGAGAAATGACATTCGTAGGGGAGAAATAGGACTGGGCTAGGGGGAGAAGATAAGAGGAAGATAAATGGAGAGGAGGAAATGAACTGGTGAGCGGAAATAAGACACCCCCCACAAAAAAAGGGGGAAAAAATGATGAGATGATAGGGAAGGAAAAGGCAATGGAGACAAAAAAGCTCAAAAGACACAGGTGAAGATGAAACTATGAACATAGAAATCAAGTAGGCAGGCATGAACAGAGAGATAACAAAGGAAGAAAAATAATGTAAAATGCAAGGAAAATCAAGAAAAAAATTAAATTAACCCTCCTGACAAAAAGGAGCTGAAAAGAGAAATGTGGGATAAATCAGATGATTGGTAAGATGGCAGAAAACAAACCAAAGAGGAAACGTGGAAGGACAGTAGCACAAGCTGCATTTAATACTGTTCACGGGACAGACCTTACAACAATTATTTGTTATGCTGTTGCCCTGTGGTGACTGTGATATGGATGACTTCTGGCTTCAGAGCAGAACTCTGAGCAGCAAGTACAAGCAACGGGAGCGATGGCCACAACTGCGAGTGCCAACCCAGAGCCTCCTGAGTGCAAGAACAATCCCATAAAAAAATCTGTGGTAAAGCAGAGAACTGAGCCTCAGTTTACTGTCTCCTTTATGTCAAGACAGTCTTCTGCCTTTCCTTCTCTGTCGTGTTTGATGGATGGATCCCTCCTCCGCCACCATCACTCACCTCCAGTTTGGACATTAGCGCAATCAAAATCTAGGAATAATGGGACAAGAGCATGGTAAACAATTCAGTCTGCTGCCACCGGTAATTTTTCCAGCACAGAGTACGGCCCCCTTTCTCCACTGTGAATAAATGACTTCAAATTGTTTGCTTCCTCCCTGCAAGGTTAGGACTACCTGCCAATCTGGGAATATACACCCAAGTCGTGAAATGAATTATGGCCAGCTAGTGCAACTCAAAATAAGGAAAAAGCCAGTATAAAATTTTTAGAAAGATTTCCCATTCACACAGGTGGCAAGAATGAGGGATGGCATCAGTGGGAAACTGTGGCAATTCATGGAACACTATCATATCACAGTGCTCAACATGGGTGTCTTTACCGCATCCATTAAAGCTCTTAAATGCTGCTCTGAATCACAAGGCGTCTCCGAGGCCCYGTGGTGTAGGCAATGCCTGTGTATGGTACCCCGCAACAGTCCTCCAGGGTTGCTAAACCACCCRCTCACGCTGTAGGCACACACTCGAACACACCAGCGATCTCACTGTTTTTAGCAGCACCGTTTATGCGATAAAACTATTTGCCCGAGTGGGGGCTTATTGGCAGTTAGGCTAAAAAAAAAAMCCAGGAGTATCTTCTTCTGCCTGAACCAATAAAATGTTTGGAGCTGAATCCACAGCCCCTCTGGGTCCCACCGGTGCCTGTGTGCTCGGAAAGCTGGCACCGCTGCTGCCCCCGTGCAATTCAGAGCATCCATGTGGGAAAGAGCAGGCAAAATCAGCCAGAGTCTATCATCCTTTATGGCTCTTCTTACACCAATAAAGTTGAAATGTAAAGGGCGGGGTTTGGCGCAAAAGCTGCAGGTAAATCTCACTGGTATATTATTATTTTTCACATCAGATTGGTCAGGTTCATGCTCAACCATAACTTTCCTAACTGAAACATTTCTGGTTCCTTTAAAATACAAGTTAATAATGATGAATCACAGGTAAGGATGATCCTAAATTAAAGAGGCACAGTACAAGGCTTTGCTATAATCAAGGAAACTACTGTTATCTAGAGACACAGAACAGCCACATTTCATTTTGCATTCTGCACTTTAGCCCAAAGAAATACTAATTACATTCCCCTTAGCCCCCTTGCGTGGTGCCATCCAGCACATGCCCATCAGAAACAATGAATACATACATCAAGTGAAGAGTAAGGGTAATTTCCTGTGGTTGTTTTACAAGCAAGAGATTAAACTGCCATTACCCTGCAGAGTTTAAACAATGTGCTTGTAATAAAACTGATGCCGTAGTATGTAATCAGAAGTCAAACAGAAAGTTTGACATGCTTAATGCAGCATTCATATGTAAAATGTCTGCAGTGGAAACAGCCCAGCCCTCTAATTTCAGTCTTTGTTCCAAAATGAAACCTCAGGCCAGGTGCCTCTGAACACATGCTGACGTCCCTGTCAAAGGACGGAGACAGAATTTCTCCATGGAAATGATGCAAAAGTCAGCCTGGCTCTGTGCAGGCAGAAACGCTCTGGAGCCCATCAGAAGACAGGCTCTGTTTGAGCCTGATAGTAAGCACGTAATTGCCACACGTGACTGCATGGGGAAATTTTGAAATGTATCTCAGTTATCCTGCCCGATTAACTAAATTAACTAAAAAACTCTACACACTTCCTGTATGACCCCCACCTCGAATACTGTGTTCAGTTTTGGGCACCTCACTACAAGAAGGACATTGAGGTGCTGGAGCGTGTCCAGAGGAGGGCAATGAAGCTGGTGAAG